>JAWDGP010003889.1:85000-115874 GCA_033675545.1 Elysia crispata | reverse complement strand
CGTAAGAAATTTTTATGCTTTAGATTGACATTCTTGGAATCCACTGTGTCTTTTGCTGTTAAGAAAATATAGAAGCCAGCAGCCTTAGTCACAGAAAACAGCAGTTGTTTAAATATCACAAGCTAACTAAGCTGTTACTTTTTAAAATGTATTTTCATTGAGGAATTTGTTTGAATAATGTCAGTGAATCATTAATTATTTAAACATTTTTTAAAGTCTAAAAAGAGTCATTCATTTCCAACAATGGAGGGGAGTCTTTTTTGTAGTTTTCTTTTACTAGAAAACATAAGTAGACATCAAATTCCGACCAGATTGCCTATTTACCTTGAATCAATTTCAAATTTTTATCGTACAAATATGTTTGAAGTATTACTATCAAATTTACATTAATATGATTTTTCAGGATTATGTAAGACACATTGAGCTAACTTGAAAATGAGATAAAAATGGTCTTTTTACCTTTTATTTTAGACATCACAATTATATTTTTTTATGTTGCTGCTTGCTTTATCTTTAAGATATGCTTCATTATATATATTTTAGACCTTGCACAATATACAAATATTTCTAAACAGAAAACCTAAGGTATCAAGATTCCAAATCTTTCCTAGAGAAACATTTCATTTGAAGAATTCGAAGATAGAAAGGAAATGGGAGTTGGAAGAATTTTAAAAAAAGGTTTATTGAGTTTTAATAAGCATTTTGAAGTAGATAATAACTTCTCAAAAGAGCCATATAATTGAACAATTTGGCTGTTTATTCCTTTAAAACTTTAGAATTTTGTCAAAAAATATATTTACATCATTATATTGAAAAAAATAAAAATAATTTTAGTATATTTGAGCATTTGTTCAAGTGACATTTTAGCATTTTTTTGTGGTTGAATTGGTTTTTATAAGCTTGTATTTAAGAGTACTTATTAATTTTTTGTCGCTTATTTTTTATAGTCTTAAGTATTTTGTAAAGAAGTATTTCAACAGGGTACTTCTTTCCATTAAACTACATAAGATTTTTTGCTTGTGTGAAACATTACAGATGCTGTGTGTTATTACTGCCCCTGTCATCAATCAGAAGAACACGACTTTTGACTTAGTCTCTCTGGCCATTGTGTCGTGCAGCTTCCTGACGATGGGCCTCATCACTGTATTGTTATGGCGGTTTAATTGTTCTATGCCATAAGAGCGGCATTGATTAATTGATTTTTACACACTGGAAGTGTCTCACGCAACTGTCCAAGCAGTATTTTTTTTACTGCTGAGCAGGTTCTCACACCCCCTGAGAGCGCATGGACCAAAGATTTTTGAACTATAACTATGCTCGCAGCTGCTGTGGGAACAGTTTCGTAGGACCTACCGTGCAATCAACATTTGTTTTGTGTCATGCAAAGAAATTGCACAAATGAGCGATAACTTTTTGATTCATTATAGTTAATTATCCGAAAGAAGCCATCAACCTCTACATCTAGTAGCATTACGAACATGATAAATGGTGAAGAGAAGGGAAAATTTAGTAAAATGGTAAGATCGACAACTGTATCCAAATCTAGTTCAACAGAAGGGGAAATTCCCTTCTGAACTTTTCAATCAATCAATCAGGTGGCGTACTCTTTAGTGTAGGCGATCATGACCTTCCACGCATCTCGATCTCTGGTCGCTTTCAGTGCTTCTGTCACTTGTCCTTCTTTGAGCCACTTCGTTATATTATCAAGCTGTTTTTCCCTGCTGCGTTTTCCTACATTCATTCCAGTTGTCACAAGATGTTCATTTCTCTCTTCTCATCACAAGGACCAAAAAGGGTTGCCTGGCGTTACGTATTCTATTTGCGAATGATCTTGTTGCGTTTGCTTCTCTCAACATTGTTTCGATTGATGTTTTTGCAGTCAATGAGATTCGTAGAACTAGATTTCTGTTGCCTCCAGTTTCTTTTGTAACTGTTTTTATATTGCCTTGCATCCATATATCAGAATGGATTATAGCACTCCAGGGCTCTTCTTCTTGTGTGAGAAGAGATGTGGTTACTCGCAAGTATTGATTCCATTTTATGGAAACTTTTTTTTGCTTGCGCTGTTCTTCGTACAATTTCAGTGTAGTTGCGTATATCACTTAATAATAAAGCATCCAAGTATGTAAAGTGACCCCTTAGGTCTGTAATATGTGTAATCCCTACTTATATAAAAAAAAATTTAGTGCTCATTGTGTGCTCCCCTACTCGAATTTTTTGCCCATTTCTACAGACTTATTCAGACGCTTGAAAATTACAAAATAGTTTTTTTTTATGAAATACTATACATCAGATTAGGGATATGACCCCCATTTTTTAAAAAGCAATGTTTTGTTGTCATTAAATAAAAATTAGACCTTTGATATTATTTGTTCTTCAATGTACGCCTCCCGCAATGGCCTTAAACTTCACTAGATAGCGGTAATTCTAAGAAGTTGCCAATCGATCGTTGCCAATCACAACTTACTTACACATTGATCGTTGCCCATCGCCACAGACTTACACATTGATCGTTTCTCAGTCCCTTAAAAATAACAAAACATTAGGGATATGACCCCCACTTTTTAAAAAGCAATGTTTTGTGTCAATAGATCAAAATTAGACATTTGACATTACTTTCTCTTCTATTTAGATCTAGATCTACCTCTCCCGCATAGTCTAGGCCAACCAGCGATAAGACCACCTCAGCCTGAGTGCTATAATTAACTGTGGAAGATAGATCGATATTACGATGGCAGGTGTGAAAAAGAGACGTCGTTTAAGACGATCCAGATACGTAGAAACACTCAATCAAAATCAAATTCCCCACAACCACACTACCACTAACAACATTTGATCAACCATCCATATCTATTGATACTGATCGAAATCTAGATCTAGATCTAGATCTACGACAATTTGGATCTAGATCTATAGATCAACCAAGATCTGATCCAGATAGTGAAAACAGACGTAGCTATAGATCTCCACAACGTAGATCCAGCTTTAGATCTGCTACACCACCACAAGAAGCAGATAGACCCATACTGATTAGATCTACATCACCGCTACCGCCTTCACCTTACATCAGACAGGCAGCTTCTACACTTACACCGTCAACTGCCTCAAACCATAACAATATCAATATTGTTGCCCACAATATTGATGGAATGAGAAAGACATGCCATTATTGTGACGCAAAATTGTGACCCACAGAAACATCCTCACTATGCTGTGCCAATGTTCAAGTTAATTTACTCCCCCTTACAAACTTTACCAGAACCTTTACACCAGCTGTTTGTGGGGGATACTGCAGCATCTAGATGTTTTCGAAATAACATTCGAAGTTACAATTCAGCTTTCGCATTCGCATCACTTGGTGTAAATGAGGACATGTTACCGGCAGGGTTATACTGTTTTAGAGTAAGTAGCACTGTTAGAATAGGCCATCTACAACCAAATACAGACGGAGAAGAAGCTTAATTTGGACAATTGTACAGTTACACATGCTGGACACATTGTATTCATTCCACGCATTGCACTAACATCAACAAAAGACTGTCATTTCCCATTCACACTCACTAGGAGACAGTTTCCAATAAAACCGTCCTATGCCATGACTATAAACAAGTCACAGGGTCAAACTTTGACAAAAGTTGGAATTTATCCTCCACAGTCAGTTTTCACTCATGTTCAGTTGTATGTAGCTATGTCAAGAATTAAAAGCTATTATGGTTTACAATTTGCATTGGCACCGCCATCAGAGAACTCTTTGACTATAACAAGCTACACCAATAAGGTGTCTTCAAACCAGCATTAATATTATAATGGTGAGTACAATAATTTTCTGTTGAATATATTAATACATGGGTATTGATTTTAACTTTCAATCCTGGGAATTCGCGGGCTTTCAACTAGTATAATAAAAAAAAAATATTCTTCATCAAAGATGATCAGCAAAATCCATAAACATCTAAAACAGAATGGATAAATGTCAAAAAAGAGTATGCCTGATAATCATTGTCAGTTAAGAAAATCTTAAGAAGCGGCAAACTATTACAGCATTAATGAAAATTCAATGATAATTTTATGCTTCTCAGGCACATTTGAGTGCTTTGCAAAATATTCTTATTATTTAAAGGGAATGTGAGTAATAACTCTTTAAACTGTACATCAATAGTAAATCTCTATTTTTTCCCTCTTTCCAAGTTATACACAGACATTTTGAAACCAAATCTCAATGTATATAAATACCAAAAATGTATGTCTATTTTACCTGCAACCTACGTCTTTCTATGACTTTTGGGCAATCTGCCCTCTCTATTTTTCTATAGTGATTTTGAACGATGCTGCTACAGTAACAAGTTACAATAATATTTGCACAAAAAGTCCTTCCTTCTGTCTACAGACTAGATCAAAGAAATCCTGCAACATGTGCAGAGGGATGGCTGCATGATAAAGATTCTGATCATTCGGGAGGAAAAGGTGAGGCATCAGTACATATTGAATGCGAATGAACAGGTCATAAAGCAAACAGTTGAGGTCAGTGTCAGGCACAAACTATGGTTCAGTCTTAAAAAAACCCCCAGTTTTTCTCTTCTATTGTGCATCTCCCAGTAATAATCTGAGGAAAACAAGGAACACATTTAACAAATCAAAGATATTCTTTGTTTTATTTTTTTACATTATAGAGCTAATAAAGCAATTCACTTGACAGCTTTTGCAAGGGTTTAGGTTTCCATGCAGAAATTAGGTCAAATCTCATAATAGCAATAATGTTTAATCCTTATAGGGCTCAACAGAATCTGAAATAGAATTTGCATTGAAATATTTACCTCTAAGAAGTTCAAGGTCTGATAAAATTAAGCAGTAACTCTTCGTTTTTCACCCTTATTCATTGCAAAACTCTAAGCATTTGATTTTCTACAGAAAGATATTGTGGGAAAATCAGACATCGAATTCTAGTTCATTTATCCCTCCTCATACTTGCTGCTAAGAACAGTCTTTTGTGAACCTTTTTTTCAGATGAAGGGTCGAGTGGAAGAATTAAACCCCAAGCTGTAGGAGAAACCAGAAAACTTGAATACATCTTACTAAAGCAATTTGACATATTTCAAGAATGAAGGAGGTATGAAGCAAAGAATGATGTCATCAAACAAAAGGAAAATATGATCAGCAAAAGACAAAGGATAGAATGTGAGGATTGATAATAATGGATCAAGGATGGAGGGTAAAAAAATAAAGGTGAATAAAGAAAGAAATGGCTGAAAGGTTCTGGATAAAGACAAAAATAGATAAATGAGGATGGAAAGAAGACAAAGGAGGATAAGCAATGAAAGATGGATGGTAGAGAATAAATAATGTTGTAGATGAGTGGAGGGATCAGATAGAGGATAGAGCTAACAAAGGGAGAAGTGAGCAAAAAGATAGAGCACAAAGGATGGTAAATTTTGTATGGAAGATAAGGGAGGAAAATGAAGGAATAAAATTTCTCAGTTTATCCTACTAATTTTATTCCTGTTATGACATATTTCATGAAATTTGGGATATCTTTTGTATTTCTTGTTAATGAAAATGTGCAATATCAAGCATATTTTCATGATGTAATAAATAATGTTTTGATGTAAATTGCAGTTTAAATTTGTACTTCGATTTTAGTTGGCCTTTTTTATTTTTGAAACAATGAAGGTTTCATTGTGAAATAGATTTAATTAAATTCGAACTCCTATATCAGTGATGGTATATTATTTATTCCTCTTCAGTAATTACATTGAAAAAGAGGAAATCACTTTTACATTCTGTTCAACTTACATTTTAAAGATTTAATTAGGATTCCCAGAGTTTTGTATTTCTTTTAGAACACAGATTATTTAAAAATGCAGAAAACGGTTGCTTAATCTAAAAATCTGCTTTTCCAATGTTGGAATTAGAATTTGTCAGGTTTCTTTTTTTTTTTTTTTTTGCTTAGAATAAAGACTATTTAAAGATATTGAAAAAGTTCTTCAGCCTGAGAGGTCTTCTATGGCCAGTCTCTTCTATCAATACTAAGCAATTTATACACATGTAATTTTGTTTTTTTATGTAATATGTTAATTTATTTCATATTGCATTATTTGTTACCTGGTCGACAATGTTTTTCAGTGTCTTTAACATTTTGATTTCATTACAATCCACGGAATACGAAAATTTAAATGCACATTTTTTTTTAAATTTCATGCAGTTATTGATAATTTGTATGGGAAAAAATATTTTTGTCTGTTGCAAATTAAGACAATTTTTATAATTTATTTTGCAGCGCAGGATAATGTAAAATTGATGATCATCCCATTATTCAACTTTCTCATAGGTGAAATACAATTGTTCCATTTTTTTTCCGTAATATCACATGTGCCTTTAAAAATTACTGCTTTGGCTTTTGAAAGATTTACATTGATAGAAGGTGACAAGATTTTTTTTGTGGTTTAAATATATGTAATAAATTTTCTTTGCAGAGATATTTTGGTTGTTGAACATTGTCTAGGATTAGCCTGAAATGAAATCAAGGAAATATGAAAAGTTTATTCTTTGAAATAAGTTTATCAGCAATCGTTTTATGGAGGTTGTGCTTTCTTACTAGTTTTTAACTGATTTTCCTTGCATATACTCGTCATCAGAGTGGGACTCCTCAGCAATTTCCTAAATCTGTAAGGGGCGTTAACGTTTGCTTAAGGTCTTTGCTTGCATTTTAAGCATTACATATGATAAGTATTTTAACTGGCCTCACCCAAATTTTTTTTTCTAATTAAGTTGGTGAAATAAGTTTCACAGCTTTGTTGAATGGCTGCTGTGCGCTTCTTCTAAGTCAAAAAAGGTCTAAACTTTTTGTGCAATGACATTATTTAGTCGAATTCAGCAGTTGAATACATGTAGCATGACTTTTTGAAGTGATTTAGAGATGGAAAAAGAGCTATATTTTTGCCTGGATTTGTGGCACATTTTACTTCCTATAATTTTGACAGTCTTTTTATCTCCTCACACAACTGATGTTTCAAAATATGCTACACAGACATCCAAAACCTCAGCTTTTGAAAGCTAAAAATACATAGTGAAATAAAGATGAACAAAACAGCTATATTCTTGTTTGGATTCGCAGTACTTTTTAAGTCTAAAGAGGTATCTTTAGACGATCTCATTAAGTGAGTCCATTTTTCTTTTACCTCATGCTTCTGAAGAGAGTGCGATGTAAATAATGTTTCAATGCATTTCATATAAGGTAAACCCAAAGATTAAAGAATATAGTATACCCAGATCATTTTTTTCCTTTTTATATCTAAAAAAAATACAATCATGTGAAAAAAAAGGTTAATGTATAATGCAAATAACGTTGTAAACGCCTTTAATGTAAATATGAAAAATAATTATATAAATTTTTTTCTCATGTTCGGAACGTAAAAAGGCGTTAAAATCAAGAATTTAATTTACAATTTTACTTCATATGAAATATTTAAAACAGAAACAAGGAGAAGGAGGTCGAGGAGATACAAATGGAAAAAAAAAACTAAAAAGAACTTAATGAAAAAAATACTTTTGTGGGTTAACCTTTTTATTTTTCTCTCTCCTGTTAGTACAAATCAGGATAAAAAAAAACATATTTTCAGAAAATTATTATACAAAAGAGATCATAAACTAACAGTTTATAATCTATTCAACAAATATGGAGCAAAGATATTGTTATTTACATTTTTGTTGAAAATGCAATGACACGTAACGATCAAATATCCCCGACATCAACTAACTGGAGATCCAAGAGCTTTAGAAAGGGGGAAGGAGATATCCTACATGCCCAACAGTTTCTTGGCATCATGGATAGGTTAAAAAATTTGTAGGAGTTTATAATACATAGACACTGACATAAAAGTTTCATACTTATAAGTTCCAACTGTCGTGTTTCTAATAAAACCTAGGGCAGGATTTTAACTATTGTATTTCTTTGACGATAAAATTTTCAAAATCAATATAATGTTTTTAAATTTTCAAAAATTTCAATGCCTAAGTCTTGCCGGAACTCGGGATTCTTATCATTAAGATCACTTTTATGTTGTTGGGAATCATCTATATCAGTACGTTCAATTTGAAAAACGGTTAAGACATGCTCTATAGGTGTAAGACTATCTCTAACTAATGATTTTCTCTTGCCTTTTCCCTTACTAGCAACCATTCCATGCCAATCTAGATTTCAGTACCACTCTATCTCGATTCAGCACCTTTATTGCCCTCTTAGTATCTTTCAATACTTTTTTTTAGCTCCCTGCATGGTTCATATTCTGGATCATATGAATCAGATAATTCACTTTCTAAATCATAATTTTCCCAAAAATTTCAACCTATTTCGTTCTACTGCAAGATGGAAACTGATCCATTATGGGATCTGAAACTAATTCTCCACACCTAGCTTTTAGAATGGGTTGTCGTGGTATTCATTTGAATACTCAAAAAGTTCTACCCTGACATCCGCCAAGACTTGAATCAAATGACACAAATGACGAACGTTACCAAGGGTTCTCAAAAGTATATAGGGCAAAGGCAGTACCAATACTGTCTCGAGATCTAAGAGAGCTAAGGCCAATGACTGGTCACAAGACATAATAGAGACCCATCATCAATGAGTTATATGTCATTGAAGAAATAAGTGTATCATTGGTGGTTATGAAAAAGTTGATAATAATAATGAGTGCATTTGTTCTCTCCTCTGCATTCAATGGACAATTTAAAATTTTGGATTCGGTGCAAACTACAGTTATTTTTGCAGCCAATAATTATTTTTCTTAATGTTTCCCCATTTACACAAGAATCAATTCTATTATCTTAAAATACTTTCAAAATACATCAAATTCAGGTTAGAGTATATAAAAAAAAAGTTTTCAAAAATTATAAAAAAAAAGATAGAGGGTTTATTAACTCTCTATAAATTGTCATCAACTTATAGCAATGTATAATAATCCTAGGGATTTTCAAGCCATGCAGAGACTCTGAATCGCATGTTCAAACATTAATGTTTTAGAAACAATAAAGAAATAATGCAAAAAAGCTTCGGTTAATTGTGATAAAAGCTCTGGCTATAAAGAAAATAAAACATCAGATTTCGTGCTAAAAAAATATTATATACAAATATAGAATACATGGTTGGCGAATTCTTAAATACCATCATTACCTTTAATGAATTGCTAGAAATAGAAGCCTTAAACTTAAAAGAAAAAAACAAGTCAATGAGTGTGTAAAATGGCCATGTAGTCAGAATAAACTTAAAAGGTTAAAATCTGAAGGTTTTTAACTTTCACTTCTAGTTTTGGAGATCTGATGCCTTCTGTTAAAGTAGTGTTCTGTCTCCCTGTTTTCCTTTGTAAATTTAAGCTGCATGGCCAGAATAACCTTTCAACATTGTTTTGGTTACATGGCCAGCATACTTGCTCGCGAAAAACTCCACCTCCCCTTCAAAAAAAAAGGAGAATCAAAGTGAAAATATGTTCAGGTGAATAAAGAAATACACTTATAAAAATCTAAGCGTTGTGCAGGCATGATGAGGTCTATAAATGAGAGAATATAACCTTTGTTTCAATTTTTATATCTTTTTATATAATTAACTAGAGTTTAATGAAGAGAATGGAAAGTACGGTACTTTTATTAATTGTATATAAGACAATGCAATACAATTTACTAAACATTTCTCTGTTAGTAAATATATTTTTCAAAAACAATTTCTCTATTATTGATTTATTTAAAAAATATTTATCATCAGCATCTTTTTTCTTAGTCTCAATTCTTTCTTGCCAGGAAAATTCATCTCTTGTATCATTCGAATACCATGTTTTTACAATGTTTGCTTCTCTAAAAAAAACCAATAGAATGATAAAGAGACCCATAAACAAAACATTTTCACCAGCTTTTAGTTTGTTTCTTTTTTTTTCTCAAAATGGACAAAAATGATAGTTTTGTAGGTAAATCTTTGCCTTCAATCTTGTTGGTTGTCTTTCTTCGGTGTGTCATAGATCTCGCTATATTCTGGCATTGAGATGTACGAATAGTAATGGTTGAAATATATAACGCGTTGAGGGGATAATGTACAAAAATATTTTTCAATAGAGGGAAGAATATATTAGTTTTCAATAGCAGTATGAATGTGAAAACCCCATTTTTTACCTGTCTTGCAAAAAAATTAATTTGTACATACTATATATTATATACGCAAAATAGTCATCAGTTAAACATACTACTAGACATGTTTTGTGGTGTGGATCTATATTAATCTAGTCTGACATCATGAGAATGAAGTTTTTCAACTTGAATTAAATATATATATATATATATATATATATATATATATATATATATATATATATATTTTAACAAATTGTTCAACAGTACTAATGCTCTTTATAATACTGTTTGTCGAGATATAATCTTTTAATGACTAGCTCTTAGGATTTGATCTATTGGTTGCAGCAAAAGCAAATCCAGACAATATTTGATACAACTTTTTAAATATCACTGTAAAACCAATTTTTTTTTTTAGTAAAAAAACAAAATTAAATTATATTTTTTTATCAAAAGGGTCTAGATTATAATAAAAGCTTATATTCTTTTAATTAACTGTATTAGGAAAATTAATACCATATAAAGAAAGAGAGAGAGAGAGAGAGAGAGAGAGAGAGAGAGAGAGAGAGAGAGAGAGAGAGAGAGAGAAAGGAGTAAGAGGAGTGAGTGAGAGAGAGAGAGAGTGAGAGAGAGAGAGAAGGAGAGAGAGAAAGGAGTAAGAGGATTGAGGGAAAGAGAGAGAGAGAGAGAGAGAGAGAGAGAAAGGAGTAAGAGGATTGAGTGAGAGAGAGAGAGAGAGAGAGAGAGAGAGAGAGAGAGAGAGAGAGAGAGAAAGGAGTAAGAGGATTGAGGGAGAGAGAGAGAGAGAGAGAGAGAGAGAGAGAGAGAGAGAGAGAGACAGAGACAGAGACAGAGTGTCAAGTTAAGTTTACCTGGCAGTGAATAGTTAGACATAGGCCTCTCTGGCATCGGTACTAGATATGGCGACGGGAGTTTTGAATATTGCGATTCTTCTTCTCTGTTGCCACCATCAGGAGAGAACCCCTTGTTTGGGTAGATGTAAGGCGAATCTGGTATGAATTATTACATAAAAAAAACTATGTAAAGCTTAAGTGATGATCAGAAACTGGAACAGGGGAGAACCTCGGTTGCTGCCCCATTACTCAAAAGGCAGGAGGAGCAAGAAAATTAAAAAAAAATAATAAATGATTCACGGACTTAATAATTCTATTACTAGGTTTAAATTGAAATCCTAAGACAGACCCAACAATATACAGTACACCTAGGACTAAACAAACTGGTTCGGTCATTTTTAAAAGTTTCTTGAACGCAAGGTTCGTTGGAGCCTTTACACAAGGAACCACAAGGGAAGTGACCAACCAAATTGAAGTTACCAGATAATTATGTCCCTTGTTTTTATCAACTAATAACGTGTCTATCAAGCCGCTTTTCACCCTTTCCCCATTGCCCAAGTTACCGCCGCTTTGGCTCTTTGATCCTGCATCATGAGCTTCTCGTGCAGCGGCTGCCGCTCCCTGCTCCCCCATTGCCCAAGTTACCGCCGCTTTGGCTCTTTGATCCTACATCATGAGCTTCTGTGCAGCGGCTGCCGCTCCCTGCCCCCCCTTCCTTTCTTTTCATTATTTTCTCTCTGCGTGTCAATACTTTGCTCTCCCCTACCCCTAGTATTACTATGGCATAATGTAGCCTACACGTTGCGTGCCAAACACATATACACTTAAACATTTCTTAACAGCCCACTGGGGACCTTTGGGTTGAATTTCAACAACAAACTTGCTAAGTAGAAAACCATTCTATAGTGGATTTGCCAAAACTTGAAGTTCTTTACCGAAGACGGGTATAAGAATAATTCGTTTGATGCAAGGTATTTTAAGAGAGTCAAACAAGGAAAAAAATAAGGATTTTTCTCTGTTCGTTGAATGCAAGGTGTTATTTGAATCCGAGTTGTTTGGAGTCGAGGTGTACTCAAATACCTTGGCGAGAACAAGTGATAGTTGCAACTTGTTTGTTCAAAATTGTGCAACAATAACTAGAACCAAAAGAATAATATTTTTTAAACAGTTTAATTTTCTAGATTTTAATTTTCTTTGACCATAGAATGCATTGCATTTATTGAAACTGACAGGAGGCTACTTGTCCTTTTCTTGAGTAACATAAAGATTTAGAATAATTAGCTTTTTAGAATGATGACTACATTACTTGGCTCACAGGTTTAGAAAAAAAATATTTTTTCCCTTCTCATGGTCTTCAATGTTTTAAAACTATTTGTTCAAAGAAGAAAACTATTTGCAGATCCAGTAAAAAAAAAGAAATTCTGGAATGAATTTCATATTGTTTCATTCCAAACCAGTTCTAATTTAAAATAACAAAAATAAAACTGTCAGTGTATCACATTTGACTGTGTAGAGTTTTTAAAAAGGGTTCATAAAAGGACTTTTAATATAAAAATCACAATAAAAAATAAGGGACCACAACTCTTTCAGGGCAATCTATCTTTTCAACTGAAGTAATCCCATCTTATGGAACTATTATCTGCGTTTACTTTCTCATCTGTAACTTGTCATCTCACTCTCATACTTTTATCGACATTATGCATATTTGCAGATCCAGTAAAAAAAAAGAAATTCTGGAATGAGTTTCATACTGTTTCATTCCCAACCAGTTCTAAATTAAAATAACAAAAAAAAACTGTCAGTGTATCACATTTGACTGTTTGGATTTTTCTAAATAGGGTTCATTAAATGCCTTTTAATATAAAAATCACAATAAAAAATAAAGGACCACAACTCTTTCAGGGCAATCTATCTTGTCCACTGAGGTAAGCCCATCTTATGGAACTATTATCTGCGTTTATTTTCTCATCTGTAACTTGTAATCTAACTTTTATCGACATTATGATTTCAAAAGTACATAAATCGAAGACAGATTTCAGAGCCCCCATTTTGCATCGAGTCATATATAGGAATTACGTATTTTTAATCAAGATTCTGATCAAAGTTTTCAACGTAACATTTGTCAAAGAGTACGCAAAAGTAAATAAATGACGTATCTTGAAAAGGAGCATAGCTCTGACTTCAAGACCTTACCAAACTCTCCAATGTGTTGTGCAGTGTTGTAGTCTGAACCAGAGTTTTGCACGTTCCGTCGTTTCCTCAAAACAAAGATGATCATGACAATAATTATGAGGAGGAGGACCAGTCCTCCTGCTGCAGAGCCAGCAATGACAGGCAAATTGTTCTGTTTTTCCGATACAGCAGCAGCAGCTGGAAAGGGAAAAAAAAGTTAATTTTTAAATAATACACACACACACACATATATATATATATATAAAGACATCTTCCTTACGCATAGGCAGTATGTGATAGCTCAGCAAATATGTGATACTTTAAATATTGTATGATTTTGCATAATTCTGATATTTGTTTATACTCCTTAGGCTAAGCCATCTTTTAGGTTTGGTTTCATTAAATTATTATTTTTGATAGTTATATAACACATTAAAAGTTAATAAAAAAGGCTTCAATTTTTAAGATACACATTTGCGTAACCGCCACAGAAATAAGGCGATAAAAATTATCTGGCTGTTGGTATTGTACAAAAACTTGAATCTTAGAATATCAAGAAAAAAAAAACAAAAAAAAAAAAACAAAGAAAGAAAAGTAAAAATCTTCAAGGAAATAGTGTCAAGTTGTTTGAAAAAAATTCTTTTACTTGATGTTCTCATGTCAAAATCATGGAATTGATGTAAAAAAAATAATTCCCCACATTTAATGCAAAAAGAATAGCAGAGGCATTTCGTAGCGAAAATTTAAGACCATGATTCTTTTTTTGCCTATTGTAGTATCTTGTATTCTTAACCACAGCTGAGCAAAATCAATTTAAAAATGATTTAGCAAGCTCTTTTTATTTCTTTTTTTAACTCTGCCGCATTATTTCGAAATATAGGACAAATGAGAAGCTTCAACATTAAAGCTTAAAGCAAATCAAGTTAAGAATGTCTTTTGCTATGTTTTAGTTTTACACTTAATTAAATTGCTAAAATATGTCTTAATAAGGGTAGAAAATTCAAACGTTTATCTCCTAAAAAAAATCAACATTTCATTAATTGAACGTCTAAATTTATCTATATTGAATTTTTTAAGAAAACAGACCAAAATTAACTATCGATTTTTTAAAGGTAGCTTACTTTTTGATCTAGCAGAAAAGGAAAAACGTATTGTACCTTTGAGTATTCAGATATTTAAAGGCAGTTAACTGATCTTGCATATATAATTTTATATTTACATGTCAATGGTTTGTAAAGACATTTTCTTTCATTTTATTAATCCACTTAAAATGAACATGACACAATTCTGCCCAAAACAACTTCATGGAACACTTTTTTCAACTAAAGTTTAAAAAAAAAGAATTATAACTTTGTTCAATGGTAAAAATGTCAAGGTTCTTAGTTCATGAATTTTGTTTTATGTGTATAGTAACAATGTCATTATTTACCCAAAACAGTCTTTTGTTTTTCATTCCCCGAAATAAAAAAAAAAATAACAGTCTCTTGCGGCCTGATCATGGTCTCTTATTTTTTATGTAAAAAAAATAACAAAAAACTCACCTTCGATATCCATGCCGTTCACAGAAAACTTGTACTCAAACTCGCTCTCGCTGACAACTCCATTCTCCGCCTTGAGAGTGTAACTGCTGATTTCACCATCTTCTAGGCCACCAGAAATTGTGAGTTGTATGACTCCTGATTGAACCGCCCCTGCAGTTTTTTGGTAAGTCCATCGGAAATTTTGGCTAGACACAGGAACAGTTCCGGAAGCATCGCTTTGTCTTACCCAAAGCCTAACATTGGTTGGCTCTGGGTTTCCTTTCACATAAACATCTATTGCCAGTTGTCCAGATTGCGGATATTTAAAAATATGATTGTTGTCTTCGAAATTCAGCAGCGTTGTAGGATCTGACACAAATAGATTAAAAAGGGTAAGAAATATGAGAGCTCTCAATAGACAGTGGTTAAAGATGCTACTTTTATCGTTTCTAATATGTCACCATGTCAATCATTTGGCTGGAATCTGGCGCAACCTTTAAGAATATGAACACAGGCCTAGATAAGAAAGGCGAGAGAATTAATGAATAAAGGCAGATAGAGATTTGTAGGTGCGCAGACCCTGGCAGACAGGCAGAGTCGAACAAAATAGTACCTTTGGCTACTGTTTAAAAAAACAGTCTACCTTCCTTAAAAAATTAGTTAAAGTTAGTTCATTGATGAAGTGACAATTTACACCATTGAACAAGTACAATTCTTTTCGTACTACTTCTTTGTCAGACAACAAATATCCATTTGAGATTTTTCATTTTTACTGTCTTGGAAAGTTAAAAAATTAAAGATAAATTACGAAGTAATTGTCCCTGTTCTCAGCTGTTCTAGTCATTCTCTTACTTTTTAAGCAACTATCAAGGCATTAACAAAAGCAACGATTGTTATGCGTGAATTTATAAACATGCTAAATCCTTTCCAATATTTCAAAGCGTTATTTTCTTCCACTATCACCTAAATTTCTACGATATCTTATACATGTATTGATTCAATGATTTAGTACAAGTGAAAATTTCCTATAGTCTACACTTTCATGATTTGAGGTAAAAATTAGGGTAAAAAAGTATAGCTCAAGTAACAAAAGATTGTGCGTTAGAGATTAAACTGTTAAAAATAACCTAAAGAAATATGTTGTCTAGGTATACAAAATGTCCTTCAAGAGTTTGCATTTTGTACGTCTCTTTGGTTTAAAGATCAAGATTACTTGTGTTTGAACACTTGTCTTCTTAAGATATTTGAAAATCAAAACCTGCTCACTCAGGCTAACAACTGGTGTTAATTTTTCGGCCGACAGGACATTGCCTTCCTGTGCATCCAAAATTGATGTGATCTTCACTTTAAACCGGTAGTCGCCAGCACTACTTCCGATTACAGATACCTGGAGACCACATATCGATTTCTTTAATCCAGGATAGGCTGTAGAGTCCTCAACTTGGCATCTTTCTTCTTTGGACCAGTCTTGCAAATGTCCACTTTCAGACTTTTAAGAAGACAAGAGAAGAGATATTTAACAATTATAATAATAATTAGTAGTAGTAGTAGCAGCAGCAGCAGCAGCAGCAGCAGCAGCAGAAGTAGTAGTAGTAGTAGTAGTAGTAGTAGTAGTAGTAGTAGTAGTAGTAGTAGTAGTAGTAGTAGTAGTAACCCAGAAATGTGGGTCACATGAGTGTTCCATAGAGATACAGTTCAATACATAGTTTTCTCAAGTTTTACAAAAGTAACTTCACAAGTATATATTGAATCGAAGACATATAATATATGGTTAACACTTCGTGTGTCTAGGACTCGTGCTTTATATGGCAATGTAAAATCAATAATGACGTATTTTAATTTAGAAGAATCACCGCTTATCAGTCATGATTTAGTTTATAGAATTAAAGCTTTTTCACTCTCTTTGGACAAATAAAGTTGGGATACACGAAACACAGCAGTAGAAAATCTACGGCAACGATTTGTTAAACCTCTGGACTGAAAGCTACTTTAAAGTGAGATTTATGCTATCTGTCATAGGAGGGATATATTCTACACAGTATAGAGCTCAAAGCCACAAAAGAGCTACTTCTGTAATTAGTCTCCTCTCTCTCTCTCTAAATCTGACTGTCTTCTTTCAGTTATAGGTCCACTGACTGAGTTTTCCGTCTTACCTTTTCATGACGACCATTGCGTACTCTCTCACTTAGCTTAGATCGTATGTGATTGGTTGCCGACCCTCTTTTTTTCAAACAAACAATCAAACAGTATAAGTGTTCAGTCGCAATATCATCTCCGATTAGAATACAAATAAGTATCTAGTTCAATTGATTATGTGATTAAAATATAATCTATGAAATCTTTATGTATTGATGACCGATGACAAATGCTGTGCACGACAATTATTATTATTGTTATTATTACTATTATTATTATTATTGTTATTATTATTATTATTATTATTATTATTATTATTATTATTATTATTATTATTATTATTATTATTATTATTATTATTATTATAATTATTATCATTATTTATTACCATAATGATTATAATTTTTTTTAAAGTTAAAGCAATATCACCCACGATATAATAAGACATTTTAAGCAAAAATTTATTTTTAAAATCAAAACAAGTCATTTATCATTGTTTATTGAATGTGGTTTTAGCATCCTGATATCATAACCTAAGTTTTACATTAAGAATGGCAAAATGCTGATCAAGAGTCATATATATGTATATTTTTTTCTCCTCTGGAGTGTCCAGCTATTTTTTCTTTGGAACCAGCTTCACAAAAGTTAAAGTTGTTTTTTTTAGTTTTTAAGTTAGAGTTTCATGTTTTTACGTGAGTGCTTGCTAATATCTATAAAATAAGAGAACTTGCAGTTAGTGTAAACTCCCATTTAAATGATGGTGCAAGTCGGTCTGATGTACAAGAAATCTTGGCAGTGGCGCCTCCATTTATGAATACAGGGCTATCACAGATTGGCACAGTGGGTGGCTCTGGGAAGGAGAGAAGAATGAATAAAAATTTCTTGTTCATTTCAAATTAAAAAAAAAATATGAAGAGAGTGTGTTTTCTAGTTATACTATAAAATGTAATAACTGAGAATGACATAATTGTGTGTAAAGAAAATTTTGAAAGAAAAAATAAGATGTTATAATAAGGTAAGATTACTTTCCAGCAGTTTTTTTTTCTTAAGTTTTACATATTATGATATTCATATCTTTTTTGTAATTTTTTTAAAACATTTTTTTAAACTGTTTAACACAAAAGTTATAACACTGAGATATAATTAAACATCAATCATGCGCTTTAAATACCTGTAGTCACTGAAAGGAAGATTAGGGGTTTAAATATAAAAAGCAATACGTATAGGGTTATAACATAATTTCTTTGAGAGAAAAAAAATGTATATTTTAAGCACAGTAGGTCAAAAAGAAGGGTTTCTCACAATTTTTAGGAGTATAGCTAAAAACGCTTAATATGGAACAATATAAACACAAACTCTATGGCTGGAGGAAAAAGCACTGTGAAATTAGAGCAATCACCTCCAGGCGCACATAACTATTGATAAAAAGAAGCCTTATAAACATGTTGTTACGTATATAACTGATGGACCTCAAAAATTTTTTTAATAATTTGATTAAGCATTAATATGAGAGATAAATCTTTTAAATAGCTACAAACCTGAAAAAGTTTTCTTATTTTTGAAATAATGAGATTCATTTTAGGTGCATGATAAATTAAACTAAATTAAGAAAGGAAAAAAAAAATATTTGCTATTGAGACTGCAGGTTTATGAATTTAAGGCTAGAATTGTAAAGACTTTATCTGGAATTACAGATTAGGCCTCATCAGATGAGGATGAATTTAAAAAAAAAAACAAGAAAAAACAATCATAATAATGATAATAAGAACATCAAAATCTCTTCATGGAATGGCTATATAAAACTCACCCATGTTTCCCATCACAGCAAAATTGTATTCGAACTCGCTCAACCCAATGACTCCATTGTCTACCTTAAGGGTGTAGTTTCTGACGACGTTTTCTCCAAGGGCTGTTTTTAATACAAAGACCTTCACGTGGCCAAAATTTGTTCCTGCCTGCTTGTCGTAGGTCCACCTAAAGTTTCCACTTGAGACTGGAGCCATCTCAGTATTGCTATGTCTCACCCAAAGTGTGACTGTCTTTGGTACTGGATTACCGGTCACAGGAAAACTAATTGCCAGGTCACCTGATTCAGGGTAGTCGTAAACTTTGTCGTCTTTGGGGGTCGAATAAAGCTTTGTTGCCCCTGCAAAAATAATACCCATAACAACTTCAGACATGTTCAAAGCATGATTTCAAAGCTCGCTCTCACTCTCTCTAGTTGTGTTATTCCTTTTTTTGTCCCGTAGTTATAAAGTTGCGTGCCTATTTCTTTTTAAACTCTGTATTACACTATTTAAAGACGCACACGCGTCCTTTTGGATACTTAATAATTATAAAGTTGTCCTCCAAGTGTGGTGTTTTTGCTTTTCTCTTTGGAGCCTCTCTTTCTCTTTTCCTCTCTCGCTCTCTCCATCGGTTTAACTGCATGTTTGTCTATCCGTCTATCTCTTTAAGTTAGATCCTGTACTTTGAAAAGGTATAAAGGGATAAACGCACCGTGTATTCCAAAATAGGGCTATCATAAAAAGAGGTCAATATTCTTTTAATTTTTTTCCTCGGTTTATTTGAACCTCTTAAGACTACTAGTAAACACAAATAAATGCATTCTAGCCGAACAAAATAAATGCTTTTTAGACACATGAAAAAGACACTGATAAGGAAATTATGCACAACAAGTTTTTAAGTGCTTTGAGAGAGTTACATGGTGGGCTTTGATAATGCTATGATCATAAGCAATATGATTTGAATAATTGAAATAAGAGCTGTATTACTCTGATTAACTAAGGCTTGAAAACATCTCGGAGAGAGTTGACACATGACTTTACTGCTATTGCTTGTCAGTCCTTTACATAAAGAATGATTTATTATTCTTACTGTGAACTAGAGGAGCATTGTACAATTATTTTACCAAAAGTTGAGTCTTATCTTCTGAGAAGTGAGTTGTGTGGAACTTGGGCTAACGCCATGTTTCATCTATCTGTCATTTTCTGATCTTTCCACAGCTAGCTTTATCTTTTCATACTCTATCTTTCACTTAGTATTAGAACATCTTTCTTCTCTCTCTTTATACATGTAGAGAGTTAACGTTTTTTGTTGTTTTTTTGTATTGTTTTTTGCATTCTTTTGAATTTTCACGATGTGAAATATAAGGAGTTGTATTTCTGCCTTGATAATTTAAAGCAGTTTATGTAAATGTAAAATTGGAAAATAAGATAACTAAAAGTACTGTTGCACAAAAAAAAAAAATTATGTCCGTACCCAAACTTAGAGCAGCCGTTGTGGCAAACACTGATTGATTTCCGGCTGTGACGCTTGGAGTTATCTGCACCTGGAACTGGTAGGCTCCCTCCTTGTTTCCTACCACAGGCAGCTGAAGCTTACAAGTCACTTTCTTCTCTCCAGGGTAGGCTATTGAGTTTCCATTCTCCGTCCTCATAACAGCCTGTTTGTTTAGCCTTAGAGAAGTGTTCTAGAGACCAGTGCAGAAAATACACAAAAAATAAACCTTCAGTTTCCTTCAAATATAGGCCTTTTATCGAAAAACATGTATTTCTATGAATCCCTAGATGTGCATATATGAATTTGTATATTATGATGTAGTTTACAAATATGATATATATATATTATGCTGGTATAACTTAAATGGCTAGTCTTACAATTGGAGCAAGTGACTTTTTTAAATTGAAAATAGGACAAAGATTTAAAAAAGAGAGAGAAAAACAAAGGATTTAATGTTTTCTTCTTATAATAGTAAGGAAAACATGAGATCCATTTAGAAATTTGATAAATATATATATAAATACATATATCATACATAATATATAAATTTCTAATAAAATAGCTTGGGTTATTTATGTCCACACAAAAATATTCTACAAGTTAATACTATGATCTGAAGATATCTAGTTGTTTCACAAGGACAAAAAATAAACTGTTACAAGGGATTTCAATTTAAAGGACTAGAATATTCACTAAAGAGTATAAATTAGTCAGTCATATAAGCACAATGCGGAATTGGGAAACAAAGGAAAGCAAGATCGAGGGACAGCATTGTTTTGACTATAGACCTAGATACGAGAGAGTTTACACTGAAGACCATAACCGAGAAAACAATATACGTCACAGGGGCCTCGGGTTAGCCTGTGATGTAATGAGACTGTCACAAGGAATTTCTATTGAACGAACTAATTAGCAGTATAAGTTAGCATATAAACATAATACAGAAGTGGAAAACAAAGAGAAGCAAGATCGAGGGACAGCATTGTTTTGACTATAGATCTAGATACGAGAGAGTTTACACTGGTTTCTGACAATATGATACACTCTACCCAAACGATCCTAGCCTCAAGAATCATCATTCTGCTTCCCCAAAATACATAACTGTTTGTGATCTATGACCAGGTTTAAAGAATTTCTAAAGCCACTTCACATATTTTGTTATTGGTCATAATTTCAACGGATATTAAATTAGTTATCATCACCAATATTATTATAAGAAAAGAAAAAACTTGCAATCAGCCTAAAATCACAAGTTCCCATCGGGTAAACTCGGTCTGCAGTGCAAAGAAAGAGAGCAGCAGCGCCGTCGTCAACAAACTCAGGAGCATCACATGTGGGCTGGGTGGGTGGAACTGGGAGAAAAATTCAAGAAACAAAATAAGCGTAACTTAAATATTGTGAAAAAAATAATACTACCTATGAAAAAGTGAATAAAAAGTAATGAAGCTGACATAATTATTATTTCATATCCTTGAAATTAACCTCCAACGGAAATCATCCGACTTCAGTATCTTAATCGCTTTCTTGTATAAAAAAAAAACAACAAAACAATAAAAGGTGTGATACACACACACACACACACACATATATATATATATATATATATATATATATATATATATATATATATAAAGACATCTTCCTTACGCATAGGCAGTATGTGATAGCTCAGCAAATATGTGATACTTTAAATATTGTATGATTTTGTATAATTCTGATATTTGTTTATACTCCTTAGGCTAAGCCATCTTTTAGGTTTGGTTTCATTAAATTATTATTTTTGATAGTTATATAACACATTAAAAGTTAATAAAAAAAAAAGGCTTCAATTTTAAGATACACATTTGCGTAACCGCCACAGAAATAAGGCGATAAAAATTATCTGGCTGTTGGTATTGTACAAAAACTTGAATCTTAGAATATCACGAAAAAAAAAAAAACAAAGAAAAAAAGTAAAAATCAAATAAAAAAAAAATCTTCCAGGAAGTAGTGTCAAGTTGTTTGAAAAAAATTCTTTTACTTGATGTTCTCATGTCAAAACCATGGAATTGATGTAAAAAAAAAAAAATTAATTATAATGTCACTAGTCTATACTGAGAAATCCAATTATTAGGCGAAACATTTAAATGTAATTTTAAATTTTGTGCTCTTTGTCCAAGTTGGGTGATTGCTTGCACCATAAGTTGATCCTTCTTATGACATATTTCATGCCATTTGGGATATGTTTTTTATTGCTCGTGTATGAAAATCTTCAATATCAAGCAAATTTGCATGATGTGATAAATATTGTTTTCATGTAAATTGCAGTTTTAATTGCTCTTAGATTTTATTTGATGAAGGTTTCATTGTGAAATAGATTTAATTAAATTCAAAGTCCTAAATAAGTATTGGTAAACTATTTATTCCTCTGCAGTAATTACATTGAAAAAGAGCAAATCACTTTTACATTTTGTGCAATTCACTTTTTGATGAAAGTTTTAAAAGATTAATCTGAAATAAGCCTTGGCGAATAGTAAAAGTAACAGCGTGTGATTTTTTTTTGCATCAAGAATAGTTATCTGACCTAGAAGTTCAAAACCTTACCAAAATTTTTGTCTGCTTTCACAATGCGATTGTCCGAGTTAGAATTCCTCGAGTTTTGTAGTTTCCTTAGAACACAGACTATTTAAAAATGCAGAAAACGGGTACTCAATCTGAAAATCTGCTTTTGCAATATTGGAATTAGAACTCCTCGTGTTTCTTTTTTTTTGCTTAGAAAAATAATATTTAAAAATAGTGAAAATGTTGCTCAGCCTGAGGGATCCTCTACGACCAGTCTCTTCATTCAATACTAAGTAATTTATACACATGTATTTTTTTTTCTTTTTTTATTTAGTATGTTAATTTATTTCATATTGCATTATTTGTTACCTGTTCGACAATGTTTTTCAGTGCCTTTCCTTTAACATTTTGATTTCATTACAGTTCATGGAATACTAACATTTAACAGCACATTTTTTTATTTCATGCAAGTATTGATAATTTTTATGGGAAAAAAATATTTTTGCGTGTTGCAAATTAAGACAGTTGTAATGATTTATTTGCAGCGCAGGATTATGTTTCAAAGTCAATGATCAGCCCACTATTCAACCTTCTCATAGGTGAAACACAGTTGTTTTATTTTTTCCCGTAATATCACATGTGCCTTTTAAAACTACTGCTTTGGCTTTTTAAAGAGTTACATTGATAGTTGTCAAGATTTTTTTGTGGTTCAAACAGATGTAATACATTTTCTTTGAGGAGTGATTTTCGTTGTTGAAAATGTAGGATTTGTCTGAAATGATATCGATGAAATATTAAAGGTTTACTCTTTGAAATAAATTTATCAGCACTCGTTTTCTGGAGATTGTGCTTACTTACTAGTTCTTCATTGACTTTCCTTGCGTATACTCGTCATCAAAGTGGGACTCCTCAGCAATTATTAAATCTGTAAGGGGCGTTAACGTTTGCTTAAGGTTTTTGCTTGCATTTTAAGCATTACATATGATAAGTATTTTAACTGGCCTCACCCAATTTTTTTTCCTATTAAGTTGGTGAAATAAGTTTCACAGCTTTGTTGAATGGCTGCTCTGCGCTTCTTCTAAGTCAAAAAAGGTCTAAACTTTTTGTGCAATGACATTATTTAGTCGAATTCAGCAGTTGAATACATGTAGCATGTTTTTTGTGACTTTTTGAAGTGATTTAGAGATGGAAAAAGAGCTATATTTTTGCCTGGATTTGTGGCACATTTTACTTCCTATAATTTTGACAGTCGTTTTATCTCCTCACACAACTGATGTTTCAAGATATGCTACACAGACATCCAAAACCTCAGCTTTTGAAAGCTAAAAATGCATAGTGAAATAAAGATGAACAAAACAGCTATATTCTTGTTTGGATTCGCAGTACTTTTTAAGTCTAAAGAGGTATCTTTAGACGATCTCATTAAGTGAGTCCATTTTTCTTTTACCTCATGCTTCTGAAGAGAGTGCGATGTAAATAATGTTTCAATGCATTTCATATAAGGTAAACCCAAAGATTAAAGAATATAGTATACCCAGATCATTTTTTTCCTTTTTATATCTAAAAAAAAATACAATCATGTGAAAAAAAGGTTAATGTATAATGCAAATAACGTTGTAAACGCCTTTAATGTAAATATGAAAAATAATTATATAAATTTTTTTCTCATGTTCGGAACGTAAAAAGACGTTAAAATCAAGAATTCAAATTAACAATTTTACTTCATATGAAATATTTAAAACAGAAACAAGGAGAAGGAGGTCGAGGAGGAGATACAAATGGAAAAAAAAACAACTAAAAAGAACTTAATGAAAAAAATACTTTTGTGGGTTAACCTTTTTATTTTTCTCTCTCCTGTTAGTACAAATCAGGATAAAAAATAACATATTTTCAGAAAATTATTGTACAAAAGAGATCATAAACTAACAGTTTATAATCTATTCAACAAATATGGAGCAAAGATATTGTTATTTACATTTTTGTTGAAAATGCAATGACACGTAACGATCAAATATCCCCGACATCAACTAACTGGAGATCCAAGAGCTTTAGAAAGGGGGAAGGAGATATCCTACATGCCCAACAGTTTCTTGGCATCATGGATAGGTTAAAAAATTTGTAGGGGTTTATAATACATAGACACTGACATAAAAGTTTCATACTTAAAAGTTCCAACTGTCGTCTTTCTAATAAAACCTAGGGCAGAATTTTAACTATTGTATTTCTTTGACGATACAATTTTCAAAATCAATATAATATTTTTTAAATTTTCAAAAATTTCAATGCCTAAGTCTTGCCGGAACTCGGGATTCTTATCATTAAGATCACTTTTATGTTGTTGGGAATCATCTATACCAGTACGTTCAATTTGAAAAACGGTTAAGACATGCTCTGTAGGTGTAAGACTATCTCTAACTAATGATTTTCTCTTGCCTTTTCCCTTACTAGCAACCATTCCATGCCAATCTAGATTTCAGTACCACTCTATCTCGATTCAGCACCTTTATTGCCCTCTTAGTATCTTTCAATACTTTTTTTTAGCTCCCTGCATGGTTCATATTCTGGATCATATGAATCAGATAATTCACTTTCTAAATCATAATTTTCCCAAAAATTTCAACCTATTTCGTTCTACTGCAAGATGGAAACTGATCCATTATGGGATCTGAAACTAATTCTCCACACCTAGCTTTTAGAATGGGTTGTCGTGGTATTCATTTGAATACTCAAAAAGTTCTACCCCGACATCTGCCAAGACTTGAATCAAATGACACAAATGACGAACGTTACCAAGGGTTCTCAAAAGTATATAGGGCAAAGGCAGTACCAATACTGTCTCGAGATCTAAGAGAGCTAAGGCCAATGACTGGTCACAAGACATAATAGAGACCCATCATCAATGAGTTATATGTCATTGAAGAAATAAGTGTATCATTGGTGGTTATGAAAAAGTTGATAATAATAATGAGTGCATTTGTTCTCTCCTCTGCATTCAATGGACAATTTAAAATTTTGGATTCGGTGCAAACTACAGTTATTTTTGCAGCCAATAATTATTTTTCTTAATGTTTCCCCATTTACACAAGAATCAATTCTATTATCTTAAAATACTTTCAAAATACATCAAATTCAGGTTAGAGTATATAAAAAAAAAAGTTTTCAAAAATTATAAAAAAAAGATAGAGGGTTTATTAACTCTCTATAAATTGTCATCAACTTATAGCAATGTATAATAATCCTAGGGATTTTCAAGCCATGCAGAGACTCTGAATCGCATGTTCAAACATTAATGTTTTAGAAACAATAAAGAAATAATGCAAAAAAGCTTCGGTTAATTGTGATAAAAGCTCTGGCTACAAAGAAAATAAAACATCAGATTTCGTGCTAAAAAAAATATTATATACAAATATAGAATACATGGTTGGCGAATTCTTAAATACCATCATTACCTTTAATGAATTGCTAGAAATAGAAGCCTTAAACTTAAAAGAAAAAAACAAGTCAATGAGTGTGTAAAATGGCCATGTAGTCAGAATAAACTTAAAAGGTTAAAATCTGAAGGTTTTTAACTTTCACATCTAGTTTTGGAGATCTGATGCCTTCTGTTAAAGTAGTGTTCTGTTTCCCTGTTTTCCTTTGTAAGTTTAAGCTGCATGGCCAGAATAACCTTTCAACATTGTTTTGGTTACATGGCCAGCATACTTGCTCGCGAAAAATTCCACCTCCCCTTCAAAAAAAAAAAGGAGAATCAAAGTGAAAATATGTTCAGGTGAATAAAGAAATACACTTATAAAAATCTAAGCGTTGTGCAGGCATGATGAGGTCTATAAATGAGAGAATATAACCTTTGTTTCAATTTTTATATCTTTTTATATAATTAACTAGAGTTTAATGAAGAGAATGGAAAGTACGGTACTTTTATTAATTGTATATAAAACAATGCAATACAATTTACTAAACATTTCTCTGTTAGTAAATATATTTTTCAAAAACAATTTCTCTATTATTGATTTATTTAAAAAAATATTTATCATCAGCATCTTTTTTCTTAGTCTCAATTCTTTCTTGCCAGGAAAATTCATCTCTTGTATCATTCGAATACCATGTTTTTTACAATGTTTGCTTCTCTAAAAAAACCAATAGAATGATAAAGAGACCCATAAACAAAACATTTTCACCAGCTTTTAGTTTGTTTCTTTTTTTTTCTCAAAATGGACAAAAATAATAGTTTTGTAGGTAAATCTTTGCCTTCAATCTTGTTGGTTGTCTTTCTTCGGTGTGTCATAGATCTCGCTATATTCTGGCATTGAGATGTACGAATAGTAATGGTTGAAATATATAACGCGTTGAGGGGATAATGTACAAAAAATATTTTTCAATAGATGGAAGAATCAATTCGTCTTCAATAGCAGTATAAATGTGAAAACCCCATCTTTTACCTGTCTTGCAAAAAAATTAATTTGTACATACTATATATTATATACGCAAAATAGTTATCAGTTAAACATACTACTAGACATGTTTTGTGGTGTGGATCTATATTAATCTAGTCTGACATCATGAGAATGAAGTTTTTCAACTTGAATTAAAAAAAAAAAAAAAAAAAAAAAAAATATATATATATATATATATAAATATATATATTTTAACAAATTGTTCAACAGTACTAATGCTCTTTATCATACTGTATGTCGAGATATCATCTTTTAATGATGGCACAATACGACTAGCTCTTAGGATTTGATCTATTGGTTGCAGCAAAAGCAAATCCAGACAATATTTGATACAACTTTTTAAATATCACTGTAAAACCAATTTTTTTTTTATCAAAAGGGTCTAGATTATAATAAAAGCTTATATTCTTTTAATTAACTGTATTAGGAAAATTAATACCATATAAAGAAAGAAAGAGAGAGAGAGAGAGAGAGAGAGAGAGAGAGAGAGAGAGAGAGAGAGAGAGAGAGAGAGAGAGAGAGAGAGAGAAAGAAAGGAGTAAGAGGATTGAGGGGGAGAGAGAGAGAGAGAGAGAGAGAGAGAGAGAGAGACAGAGAGAGAGAGACAGAGACAGAGAGACAGAGAGAGACAGACAGAGAGACAGAGACAGAGTTTCAAGTTAAGTTTACCTGGCAGTGAATAGTTAGAAATAGGCCTCTCTGGCATCGGTACTAGATATGGCGACGGGAGTTTTGAATATTGCGATTCTTCTTCTCTGTTGCCACCATCAGGAGAGAACCCCTTGTTTGGGTAGATGTAAGGCGAATCTGGTATGAATTATTACATAAAAAAAACTATGTAAAGCTTAGGTGATGATCAGAAACTGGAACAGGGGAGAACCTCGGTTGCTGCCCCATTACTCAAAAGGCAGGAGGAGCAAGAAAATAAAAAAAAAATAAATGATTCACGGACTTAATAATTCTATTACTAGGTTTATATTGAAATCCTAAGACAGACCAAACAATATACAGTACACCTAGGACGGAACAAACTGGTTCGGTCATTTTTAAAAGTTTCTTGAACGCAAGGTTCGTTGGAGCCTTTACACAAGGAACCACAAGGGAAGTGACCAACCAAATTGAAGTTACCAGATAATTATGTCCCTTGTTTTTATCAACTAATAACGTGTCTATCAAGCCACTTTTCACCCTTCCCCCATTGCCCAAGTTACCGCCGCTTTGGCTCTTTGATCCTGCATCATGAGCTTCTCGTGCAGCGGCTGCCGCTCCCTGCCCCCTCTTCCCCCTTTCTTTTCATTATTTTCTCTCTGCGTATCAATACTTTGCTCTCCCCTACCCCTAGTATTACTATGGCATAATGTAGCCTATAGGTTGCGTGCCAAACACATATACACTTAAACATTTCTTAACAGCCCACTGGGGACCTTTGGGTTGAATTTCAACAACAAACTTGCTAAGTAGAAAACCATTCTATAGTGGATTTGCCAAAACTTGACCGAAGACGGGTATAAGAATAATTCGTTTGATGCAAGGTATTTTAAGAGAGTCAAACATGGAAAAAAATAAGGATTTTTCTCTGTTCGTTGAATGCAAGGTGTTATTTGAATCCGAGTTGTTTGGAGTCGAGCTGTACTCAAATACCTTGGCGATAACAAGTGATAGTTGCAACTTGTTTGTTCAAAATTGTGCAACAATAACTAGAACCAAAAGAATAATATTTTTTAAACAGTTTAATTTTCTAGATTTTAATTTTCTTTGACCATAGAATGCATTGCATTTATTGAAACTGACAGGAGAGCTACTTGTCCTTTTCTTGAGTAACATAAAAAAAGATTTAGAATAATTAGCTTTTTAGAATGATGACTACATTACTTGGCTCACAGGTTTAGAAAAAAAATATTTTTTCCCTTCTCATGGTCTTCAATGTTTTAAAACTATTTGTTCAAAGAAGAAAACTATTTGCAGATCCAGTAAAAAAAAAAGAAATTCTGGAATGAATTTCATATTGTTTCATTCCAAACCAGTTCTAATTTAAAATAACAAAAATAAAACTGTCAGTGTATCACATTTGACTGTGTAGAGTTTTTAAAAAGGGTTCATAAAAGGACTTTTTTTTAATATAAAAATCACAATAAAAAATAAGGGACCACAACTCTTTCAGGGCAATCTATCTTTTCAACTGAAGTAATCCCATCTTATGGAACTATTATCTGCGTTTACTTTCTGCATCTGTAACTTGTCTCATCTTCCACTCCTCATACTTTTATCGACATTATGCATATTTGCAGATCCAGTAAAAAAAAAAGAAATTCTGGAATGAGTTTCATACTGTTTCATTCCCAACCAGTTCTAAATTAAAATAACAAAAAAAAAAAAAAAAAAACCGTCAGTGCATCACATTTGACTGTTTGGATTTTTCTAAATAGGGTTCATTAAATGCCTTTTAATAAAAAAATCACAATAAAAAATAACGGACCACAACTCTTTCAGGGCAATCTATCTTGTCCACTGAGGTAAGCCCATCTGATGGAACTATTATCTGCGTTTATTTTCTCATCTGTAACTTGTAATCTAACTTTTATCGACATTATGATTTCAAAAGTACATAAATCGAAAGACATAAGATCTCCTCAGGAGCCCCCATTTTGCATCTAGCGAGTCATATATAGGAATTACGTATTTTTAATCAAGATTCTGATCAAAGTTTTCAACGTAACATTTGTCAAAGAGTACGCAAATAAAAAAGTAAATAAATGACGTATCTTGAAAAGGAGCATAGCTCTGACTTCAAGACCTTACCAAACTCTCCAATGTGTTGTGCAGTGTTGTAGTCTGAACCAGAGTTTTGCACGTTCCGTCGTTTCCTCAAAACAAAGATGATCATGACAATAATTATGAGGAGGAGGACCAGTCCTCCTGCTGCAGAGCCAGCAATGACAGGCAAATTGTTCTGTTTTTCCGATACAGCAGCAGCAGCTGGAAAGGGAAAAAAAAGTTAATTTTTAAATAATACACACACACACACACATATATATATATATATATATATATATATATATATATATATATATATATATATATATATATATATATATATATATATAAAGGCATCTTCCTTACGCATAGGCAGTATGTGATAGCTCAGCAAATATGTGATACTTTAAATATTGTATGATTTTGCATAATTCTGATATTTGTTTATACTCCTTAGGCTAAACCATCTTTTAGGTTTGGATTCATTAAATTATTATTTTTTTATAGTTATATAATACATTAAAAGTAAACAAAAAAAAGCTTCAATTTTAAGATACACATTTGCGTAACCGCCACAGAAATAAGGCGATAAAAATTATCTGGCTGTTGGTATTGTACAAAAACTTGAATCTTAGAATATCAAGAAAAAAAAAAAACAAAAAAAAACAAAGAAAGAAAAGTAAAAATCAAATAAAAAAAAATCTTCAAGGAAATAGTGTCAAGTTGTTTGAAAAAAGTTCTTTTACTTGATGTTCTCATGTCAAAATCATGGAATTGATGTTAAAAAAAAATAATTCCCCACATTTAATGCAAAAAGAATAGCAGAGGCATTTCGTAGCAAAAATTTAAGACCATGATTCTTTTTTTGCCTATTGTAGTATCTTGTATTCTTAACCACAGCTGAGCAAAATCAATTTAAAAATGATTTAGCAAGCTCTTTTTATTTCCTTTTTTAACTCTGCAGCATTGTTTCGAAATATAGGACAAATGAGACCCTTCAACATTAAAGCTTAAAGCAAATCAAGTTAAGAATGTCTTTTGCTATGTTTTA
>JAWDGP010003889.1:0-80000 GCA_033675545.1 Elysia crispata | reverse complement strand
CATGTTCAAAGTATGATTTCAAAGCTCGCTCTCACTCTCTCTAGTTGTGTTTTTCTTTTTTTTTTTGTCCAGTAGTTATAAAGTTGCGTGCCTATTTCTTTTTAAACTCTGTATTACACTATTTAAAGACACACACGCGTCCTTTTGGATACTTTATAACTACAAAGTTGTCCTCCAAGTGTGGTGTTTTTGCTTTTCTCTTTGGAACCTCTCCTTACTTTTCCTCTCTCGCTCTCTCCATCGGTTTAACTGCTTGTTTGTCTATCCGTCTATCTCTTTAAGTTAGATCCTGTACTTTGAAAAGGTATAAAGGGATAAACGCACCGTGTATTCCAAAAAAAGGGGTATCATAAAAAGAGGTCGATATTCTTTTAATTTTTTTCCCTCGGTTTATTTGAACCTCTTAAGACTACTAATAAACACAAATAAATGCATTCTAGCCTAACAAAATTAATGCTTTTTAGACACATGAAAAAGACACTGATAAGGAAATTATGCACAGCAAGTTTTTAAGTGCTTTGAGAGAGTTACATGGTGGGCTTTGATAACGGTATTATCATAAGCAATATGATTTGAATAATTGAAATAAGAGCTGTATTTCTCTGATTAACTAAGGCTTGAAAACATCTCGGAGAGAGCTGATACATGACTTTACTGCTATTGCTTGTCAGTTCTTTACATAAAGAATGATATATTGTTTTTACTGTGAACTAGAGGAACATTGTACATTTATTTTACGAAAAGTTGAGTCTTATCTTTTGTGAAGTGAGTTGTGTAGAACTTGGGCTAACGCCATGTTTCATCTATCTGTCATTTTCTGATCTTTCCACAGCTAGCTTTATCTTTTCATACTCTATCTTTCACTTAGTATTAAAACATCTTTCTTCTCTCTCTTTATACATGTAGAGAGTTAACGTTTTTTGTTGTTTTTTTGTATTGTTTTTTGCATTCTTTTGATTTTTCACGATGTGAATTATAAGGAAATGAATTTCTGTTTTGATAATTAAAACAGTTTATCTAAATGTAAAATAGAAGAATAAGATATTGTTGTAAAAAAAAAAAAAGAAAACGAACAAAATTATGTCCGTACCCAAACTTAGAGCAGCCGTTGTGGCAAACACTGATTGATTTCCGGCTGTGAGGCTTGGAGTTATCTGCACCTGGAACTGGTAGGCTCCCTCCATGTTTCCTACCACAGGCAGCTGAAGCTTACAAGTCACTTTCTTCTCTCCAGGGTAGGCTATTGAGTTTCCAGTCTCCGTCCTCATAACAGCCTGTTTGTTTAGCCTCGGAGAAGTGTTCTAGAGACCAGTGCAGAAAATACACAAAATTAAACCTTCAGTTTCCTTCAAATGTAGGCCTTTTATCGAAAAACATGTATTTCTATGAATCAATAAATGTGTATATTTTGAATTTATAAATTATGATGTGGTTTACAAATATGATAAAATATATATTTTTTATGCTAGTATGACTTAAATGGCCAGTCTTACAATTGGAACAATAGAGTTTTTAATTGAAAATAGGACAAAGATTTAAAATAAAAGAAAGAAAAATATAGGATTAATGTTCCCTTCTTATAATAGTAAAGAAAAACACATGAGATTCAATTAGAAATTTATATATATATATATATACTTCATATAGAAATTTTTAATTAAATAACGTATGTTCTTTTAGTCCACAGAAAAATATTCTACAAGTTACCACTATAATCTGAAGATATCTAATTGTTTCACAAATACAAAAAGTAAGCTGTCGCAAGAGATTTCAAATCAAGGAACTAAAATATTCACTAAAAAGTATAAGTTAGTTAGTCACATAAACATAGTGCGGAAACAAAGAGAAGAAAGATCGAGGGACAGCATTGTTTTGACTATAGATCTAGATACGAGAGAGTTTACACTGGTTTACAGTATGATACACTGTGTGTGGACTTCTTCTCAACTTCAAGTATTAATTCTTCAGTACATAGCTGTACCCAAACGATCCTACTATTCCTAGCCTCAAGAATCATCATTCTGCTTCCCCAAAATACATAACTGTTTGTGATCTATGACCAGGTTTAATGAATTTCTCAAGTCACTTCACATATTTTTTTATGGATAGGCAGTTCATAATGTCAACGGATATTAAATTGGTTATCATCGCCAATAATATTATTAGAAAAGAAAAATAAAACTTGCAATCAGCCTAAAATCACAAGTCCCCATCGGGTAAACTCGGTCTGCTGTGCAAAGAAAGAGAGCGGTAGCGCCGTTGTCAACAAACTCAGGAGCATCGCATGTGGGCTGGGTGGGTGGAACTGGGAGAAAAAATGAAGAAACAAAATAAGGGTAACTTAAATATTGTGGAAAAGTAATATTACCGATGAAAAAAGTGAATAAAAAGTAATGAAGGTGACATAAAAATTACTTGATGTCCTTGAAATTAACCTCCAACGGAAATCATCCGACTTCAGTATCTTAATCGCTTTCTTGTATAAAAAAAACCAAACAATAAAAGGTGTGATAGCATTTGATGGCTTTGGTATTACAATACCTATCACAATTACCGTGGCTTTGATATTACAATACCTATCACAGTTACCGCTGCTTTCCAAGACATTCTGATCAATATAATATCACAAGGATATTGGTAAATAAGATAATATAATAAAAAAGCTGGGATATTTACATATACAGGTTTGGTCAAATGTTGACTTGGGGATATTTTTATGGGGCCCAATTGGTTACACTAGTAATTATGTGGATACATACGCCATGTTGCTACTTCTAAATTATATAGTATATAACTCGCTTGAATTACCTTGTTTTCAAGTACAAAAGATGAAACTTAAGCATGGGTCAAAGTGCTGTATTTTTGTGTTTTCTCACACACAGGGGGACTTCATGAGTCCAATACAGTGAGTTCTAAATAACCTAGGATTTTAAGGATATTTTTTTTTTATAAAAGCATTAGCTTTCAATTTTCATGGACAGTGGTGAAGAAGAAAAAAGAAAAAAAGAGGCAGACAGGGGGAAAATGAATTGAAAGGAAAAGAAGATGGCAGGCAATCACAGCATCTTGCCACTTTTGTTGTACCTAATGCTTATAATTTTCAACTTTTTTCATCCTTTTTCTTTCTTTCTTGCCCTTTCCACGTCTAACAGGCTATGCAAATTCTTCTGTCTTCATAACTCTTTTTCTTAGATCTAGTCAAGAATCTAAAACCACTTCATTATGTAGTCAGTGAAAACTGGGTTGTTTACTGAAAGTCTAACTATGTGTACACCTCTCTGGTGCAAATGGTGCATGTGTGAGTGCAAAACGCAGTTGTGAAAAAAAAAAGCATTATGGCTGAAGATACCGAGTTTAGGGAAACAACCTGCTTTTCTTGGTCTCTGAATCAAAGATTTAGCCACTTTTGATAAACCACATTAGGGCGAGAGGCGATACTTGGCTTTTAAAAGTTTCTGATTACCCTTTAATCTATAATTTGACAAAAAAATTGAGTCACAGAGTTTCGGAAAACCACTTTTGAATATTTCCTTCTTTTTCTTCTCACCAAAATTGAAAGAGCAAAACTTACTATTAAGCCGAGTCCATGTAAACTTGTCACTGAATGGGGCTTTCCCAGCCAGTCCATTTGATGCAGTGAATGTGAAGAAGTTGAAACGCTTTTGGCCTGAAATTTCTCTTGTTGACACAGTAAGTTCAACTGTGCCCTTCACATCACTGCCTGCGCTTCTACTGAATCTTGTGGAGAATTGTTGGCTTAGCATGGCAACTGGAATGGATGACTCGCTGTGACTCAAGGAAAGCACGAAGCTGTTATTGAAAGGCGGAGGGTTGGAGATTACAGGGATGTTCACCCTTAGCTCCTGGTTGTCGTAATCAGCTGTCACTCGACGACTAGTGCCAGCAGTGCTGTCCAGAGTTGTGGCTCCTGATCATCGAAAAGAAAAGTTAATAAAGCTGGTAAATAGCCCTAGAAATTAAACTTTTTTCAGCTAATTGCGATTCAAGTTTTTTACATCAAAAGAAAAAATAGAGGAGTGGATGAATGTAGACCAAAATAACTATTGAACCTGAACAAATCATCCACTAATTTATATTGATTTATATCACTACTCACACTCGACCTCTACCAAGATTTATAGACCAATGACCAAATGTGAAAATTTAATATAAACTACAATTTTTGGGAAGTTCAATCATTCTATTATTCTATTACTGTAAGACTGATGTTGAACCTATATTTTATACATGTGTCTGTGCAAAGTGAAGTATTGCAATAAAATATTTAAAAATAGTAAAAAAAAAAAAGTAACCTATTTCAAGAATTCTTAAAATGAATATAGCAATATGAAAAAAAAATTTGTTTGTTTTTTTTTTTTAATCTTCATTGAATTTAATCTTTCACTATTTATATGTAAAATTTAGTCTTACCTTGAGAAATCTAAAAAGAGATGAATTGTGAATGAGGGGAATAAGACAGGAGAGTTTAGGGTGTGGAAGATGCATATAAAAAGAGTGGGAAAGAGAGAGAGAGAAAAAAAAACGAAGAAAAAAAAGGAAAGAGGAGTGTGATAATCATGAAGAAGAAGAAAGGTTTCTCAGAGGAGGATGAAGAACGTGACCAACAGAAGGAGTTTGATTAATACAATGAACATGGAAAGATGGAAGAATTGAAAAAAAAAACAGAGGCAGAAAATTTATAAAAGACAGAAAGAGACAACGAAAGGGAGGTATGTATAGAGCAAAAGAGATCAGAAGGATGATTGAAAGAAGGAGACCAAGAAAGACAAGGCGAAAGGTATAGAGATGGGGAACAAAAAGGTATCAATATCCTGATAGACCAGAAGAACCAGTACTACTGTATTTTGTATATAACGTAAGCTCTCATCTCTACTCCGGAATAGTTTTATGCTCTTAGTTGAAAGGGAATGATGACCATAATTCACTAAAAACGTTATTTTTGCTCTATCACTTACTCACACATTTAATTTTACTTTGGTGATGTTTGTCTTCAAATCTTCCTTTATGTATTGAAATTTACACTTAATATCTTCTTTTTTCTTAAGACTTTCCGAATCATACAACACACACACACACACACACATATATATATATATATATATATATGGGGAATTTAACCTTATAAAATCTTTGTTTTCTATGTTACATGAAACGACTCTTTTGACTTCATTGTTGCAAGCATTTTTTAATAACTAATTCACCAAAAGATAGTTAAGAAGAAAAATTGACTTTAGCTAAAGCTGATGATGATTATTATGATGATGATTTAAATACATTGATATACATAACTAATAAATGTCTTTCATTTCCTCCATTTTTATGGAATTTACATTCTTTGTAGCAAAGATTGGTAGCCTTAATTGCAGATAAAAAGAGTTTTAAGCATTCATGAAGCTGACATTATTCAATTCCTCATTACAAGTTGTCAAATAATCACACAATGTAAATTAGATATTTTTAACAAAATATAATACAACCAGAAGAAAAAAAATAAGAGCCAAAAGAAAAAAAATAAACATATTACAGAATTTTTTTTTCAGTCAAACCAATTACTAGCTTTTTTGTGAAGCTGTAATTAAAGATTTAAATATAAGTCTAAATAAAGGAAAAGAAAATTTGAAAAAAAAAATATCACAAATATTCAAATTTTGAACATGTAATTTATGCATAACATTATAAGAACTTTGCATCGTTGAATAAGAAACATAAACATACACAAAGCCAAGGAGAAATTCTAAAAGGGAAAATGTAGAAAAAAAAATATAAAAAATGAGGGAACAGATTTTATGCATATGTTATTGTACAGGGGAATAATGGTTTTAATAAAATACTTTAAAACCATTTCTTATATTACCATACACGTATTTAAATATTTCTTACATAAAATACAATATATGTATTGTAGTATAAGAAAACAAGTGTCTTGTAGAATTAATGTTTATGAACAAAACAAGCCTAACCATTTTTATGTTAAAACTGATAAACCACATTTAAATATTACGGTTTAAATTTTGCTTATTAGTGTTTTATTCCCCTAAATTATATTGACTCCAATTTTTGCAGTTGAAAACCCTATGATGAAAATACTAATTTGTCAAATATAAAAAAAATACATTAAAGAAGAATTTTAGAGCAAAAAAGATCAAAACTAAACAAGGAACATCAAGATGTTACAGGAATCAAGTCCAATCCGAGAATTTTACTAAGATTCCAAATACTAAAGGTGAAGTATTTCATTGAAAATTGTACATTCATAAAAAAGGGTGGATGTGCAGTTTATTTCAGTAATTAGGATCTTAATAAATATATATCTATGTGTGTACGCGTGTGTGTGTGTGAGAGAATTAATAATGACCAAAGGTGGGAGAAAAAAATAGAAAAATCATGTTATCAGGGATGATTTGTTTGATACTGAATTTTTAGATAAAAAAGTACGAAAAACAAGCAAAAAATTAACAGATGCGGCAACACTGGTTTCATTTGCTTTTAAATTATGTTCCACATCAAACAGTGATCCTCGGGAAAATAAAAATATATATAAGCTAACATCTTAAACCTTGCCAATAAATTAAATTAAAAATTATAGAGATTATAAATTTCATTTACATTTCCAAGTTTTATATCTTATAAAAATAGGACAAAAAAGTGTTCTACGACATGATCCTTCATCACCCTTAGCGCCCTGATTACACTCTTAACGTTTGTTTTTAGAACGACCTTCCATTCACTGCATTAATTCTTTCTTTGTCTTGGGTCAGTGGGATGCACCTTAAAGTTGTCACAGCCAAATTTTACATCAATGGGAACAGCTAATCTGAGATTTATATTTGAATGAAAAAAGAAAATAGTTGGCACAAATAAGAAAATAATCTTATTATCTATCATAATTATTCAGATGCATATCTCTTCTCTTTTAAAAATAATATTTTAGGGCAAAAAAAAAAATAAAACAAAAAAATAAGGAAAGAAAGAATAAAAAGGTTCGTACTAAAACCTGAATGAATGTAAATTTATAAATTATAGGTAATACAAAAAAGTACATGAACGCAGTAATTGCTGATGGTAAAGAACGAGAGAGAGCAAGAGAGACAGAGAGATAGAGACATAGAGAGAGAAAGAGATAACTTGTATCTGATAGTTCTCATTGATGAGGAAAGATTCAGATCACATGCAAAGAAAAAAAAATTGAGATCAGAGATATCAAAATAAAGGAAGTCAGACTTTACATGGTCGCTGCTCCTCCATGTTTCTGATCAATCTTATATCCAGGACAATGTTGGCTGCTTTCCAGCTGTTGCATCGAGATGAAGGAAGAATTCACAACAATTTTAAATAATCATATCAAATTAAATTAGTTTATATAATGAAGAAAATTTCATTGTGCCCCTTTTAGTCTTATAGTTTAACATGCATCAATAACTGGCATGAGTTTCGTCTGGGGATCATCTAGCCTATTCAGATATGAATTTAGATCTAAGCTTTGTAAAAAAAATCATACCAAATATAATAATAGGACCATCTCCATTTCTTTTAAGATTACGATGAGGATTAATTTAGATGTAGGTAAAAAGCACTCTGATGTCATTACCTCTAAATATAGGCAAACCAATCTTCAGTAAACCTAAATTCTTACTGATCCCGTCAAGGCCTGATCTAAATCGACATTTGAACTAGATCTATTACTTTTGTAAAACCTTAAGGACGTGAAAAAAAAATTGTTCGTAGCATAAAAACAAGTTTACCTCACCTGAAGGGCATAACTGCATTTGAGTAGTTGTAGCACTGATGCTGGTCCGCAGTTATCTTATTTTAACAAAGAGCGCGACTAATTTGATGCAAAGAAAACGTCGGTAAATAGTTCATGAAGAGACCGAAAAGAAACAAAATATACGGTGAGTGTTCAAGATTCCACTTTGCGGTTTCAAAGAGTACCGGTACATTTAAAATATCACAAAATTGTAACGACTTTACTAACTTTGATGGTCGATAGAATTAAAAAAAAATTATTTCGAAACATTTGATAACGTTACACAATCAAACCGTGTAAAATTCAACCTTTAAAAAAAACGATTGTAAAATTCGACCTTTTTTAATGGTTGAGTTTTACCTCTAAAGTACCCATTCATTTTCTATCAAATGTCATCCAGACCACATTTGAAGCTCTTTTTTTTATTTCAGAACGTGTTTTTTCCACATTCGACCGGTTTCCTCAGACCACGACACATTAATTTGATATTGCGGAAAGAAACTTTTTTATAATTATTATTTTGATAAGCATTTATTATGCTTTTTTTCTTTAATGAATGAAGCGTTAAACTTTACCATCTAAAAGAAATTGTCCTAACATGAAATAAAAAAAGGTACCTAATCAATAATATCGTTATCAGATTATTTTTGGTAACTTTATCATTTCTAGTTGGTCATGGACCTGGCTTTGGTTTTGCATCTGAATATTATTCTCAATAAGAATTTTGCCCTCAACATTAAGGTTAATTCATTATAGCAGTTTTATATGACGGATAGTGAGAGGGGCCTTTAAATACATTTGATTTTTATTTTCATTTGTTTTTCTTTTTCAGAGATTGGATGGAAAAAGCGAGCAAAACAATGTTGTGCAATACACTAGAAGTTTACACGTAAAGATATAAGTATTTTATTTTCGTTTAAAATGGTATCACGAGTTCAACGACTAAAATAGAAATTTTTATCCGCACGTGCATGCTTTAAGTGACAACGCCTTATAGAAAGACAGCGCATTCTAGGGGAGGAGAGTTTTAGATACAATAAAACAAATTATGCTATTTGAAATGTTATTATTCTTGCAATCATTTATCCTTCCGTGTTTAGTCTTACTCAAGTCCAAGTCCGGTATTGGATCTGCTTGGACGATGCTGGGCTGGTATTGAGGTACTCTGGCATGAAACTGGACAGTGTACTTGAAGCTATTTTCAGCCACGCCTGTGAGGTGCAATTTGAACCAGCAAGTGAGCTTTTTATCACCAGGGTACAGCAGTGAACTAGTCAGGTTGTCTGTCACAGACGCAGGAATTCTCCCAAGACTCACGTTTCTTGCCTTTTGGTTGGAACATAAATTAACGTGGTAATTAGTGTCTGCATATGAAGTAAGATATCTTAGGCCAGTCTCACATGGAAATGACCTTTCATGTCACGTGTCATTCTTTACGCGACACGTTACAAGCCTCACATAGGTTCTTTCATTCCCTCACGCCAGTCACGCTAAGAGAATGGATTCCTCCAATGAAGAGAGATTGTCGACAATCGTTGTGATTGTCCAAAAAGAATCAGCATACACATTCTTTCACACGTGGCGCCGTGAAGCAACTGCTTTTTTGAGAGGTGCCGTTAAAATTATACTAGCCACTTTTGTTTGCACGCATGACCTGCGTCCATTCAAGCAGGTGACGTGTTGAGTGTCGCTCTATATGAGGCTGGCCTTAAGGTATCCAAAACAGTGATTTGCCGCTGATTTACCTTGTTTTGTTTTATTGTTAAATGTTTTTTTTTTTGGTTAAAATCTAAACTTTATTTCTATTTACATTTTAAAATCTTTTCCTATTTTTATATCCATGTTTCTTATCCCATTCATTTTACGCCTATCACGGAGATGATTAAAGCGGCAAAAATGCTTAAACAATAACCCTCCATTTGCTTTACTCCCTTGTTTTGCAAAGCAAGGTAGGATATCTATGTACCTTGATTTCTCATAACAGCATAGTTATGCCCGAAGAGTACAGTTTTCTCAGCTATTGCAAAAAGCGGATTGATAAAAGAATGTTCATTTTGGAATTATAATATGCATAACTTAATATATTTAAGTGAAGAACTAAACAACAAAAGTTCCTTTTTTGGTATCTATTATCTATAACTAACTTTGTTATCTATGTTTTTGCTATGTTTCAGGTAGAAGTTAATTCCACCTTTGTTTGCCTTTAATCGGGAAAAAATAGAAATAATTATAGGTATTTAAAAGAAGCAAACTAATTATTCTTAAAGAGTATTGGAAAATATGTTTTACAAATGGAAATAATTGTTTATCGGCCTTACCTGACTATACAATCTACAAGTAGCTTCTGGGTAAACCCGATCCGATGTACAAGTGATAAGGGCGGCGCGACCATCGTCTACAAATTCTGGACCAGTACATATCGGCTTGTTTGGCTTAACTAGAACAAAAAGATGGGGAAAAATTAATGGTAGAATCTTACCGCCATTAACAAAATAGTTATTTAGATTTACAAATAGCGAGAAATATTCCTATCCCAACCCTTTTCATTTGTATTCTGGCATAGGTTCAATTTTCTAGATATAATCAGTCTGTGTCGAGATGTGAGCTTCCATGTGGGATTTTATAGCTGCCCAATATTAACTAAGGGGGTGAGCTGTGGTCAAGTCGATACGGCGCTTGAGTACCAACCCAGAGATCCCGAGTTCGAGTCACAGTCCTCTGTGTCCACCAAGCACTAAATGGGTAGCTAGGTCTCCTTAGACTCGGCAAAACTAAAGGCGGCGAGGCAAGCAGTAGCAAACAAACTCTCAATATGTTGGATGCTAAGGACGATAAGGACCCTACTGCGCTCATTAGAGTTCGGGACTCGAACCTTACATTACTGTTGTAAACAAAATATAGAAACAGTTCATTGTCCACTACTAGGTAAGACTATCTTAAGTAGTGTGGAATAAAACAACTACTAAAACGCTTAAAATAACTTAGTCAACCAAATAATCAGAAAAAAATGAATTGTTTCTTATAATAGAACACAAATAAAAAATAAACTGAAATCTTTTCAGAAAGAAAAGTATGTAAACGTTATTCTAAATATCAGATGATGTTGAGTAAAAAACAAACGAATAACACCAGTAAATCGTGTATATCCAAACACTTTGTACTTATTTTCTTTTGAAAGAGTGTTGAAATATCATAGGTTTGACAAACCTGGCAATGAGGCTTAGTATTAGAACATTGCCGGTTCAACCAAAAGACTAAAAAAATAATAATAATAAAGCTAAATTTCACAGTCACAGTTTCAAACTGTGCATAGCATTGCATACGTTGAGGGTTTTTTTTTTATTTTGGCAAATTGTGCTATTTGAAATATTCCTTACTTATAATTTAGATCTATATCTTACTGTAGACATAAATGGAGCAGATTGCGCCGAAAATTGGAAATCCGTTACTGTAGCAGCGCGCAGTTTTCATGTCGCGAGTGACGGAGCTGATGCGTAAAGTCACATTTTTCCTACCTCTGACTGTATCGTGAATAAAAGAAGCCTTGAACCTGGTGAAGGCAAAGATAAGCATATCATGTGGTAAATAAACGTTGTGGTGGTTGTGAATTTTATTTCGATTTAAAAAAACACAAACACGATAGATAGACTTCTATTTTAAGTTACAGCGATCAAACACACAAACACACACACACACACACATATATATATATATAATATTTTTTCCCTCCAACTTCTTTAGGTATCGAACAGAAAAAAAATCATGACCCTTCAAAATCAAATGAAGCTAAAACAAATATCATAATATGCACTAGGATCTCTCGAAAAACTAAGAAAAACTAATGTCACACTATCTACAGAATGATATTACTTTTGTCATTTGGCCTGGGAATCAGGATTCGTGTAGTTAGTGCAGCTTGTGATACCTTGTGGGGTCGTTGTCATGACAGTTTCCATTGCTGTCGCAGTAGCTCATCTCTTCATAAGTTTGGTTGATTTCGATACGAGGGCCATACCGGCTGAAAGTTGGCGTCTTTGTTGTGCAAGTTATTGCTTGACCCGTTCCTTCCTCATAGTGGCCGCAAACACTTTGACCTTTCACCCCTGGGTCAGAACGGCAAAAAAAGAAGAAGAAGAGAGATTTGAATATAGTTTTTGTGTACCGGATACCAAGCATTGCAAAGAGTCAAGACAAGTATCTTTTTTATTTTATTTGTGCATGTTAATGATTGTGCAACTTTTCAATGAAGCGTTGGTTAAAAATGTGGAAGCCAGAGATTTAGGTCGAGGTGGAGAAAAAACGAAATACCCCCACCACACACGCACACAGAAAGAAACAAAGGTATATATATATATATATATATATATAGAGAGAGAGAGAGAGAGAGAGAGAGAGAGAGAGAGAGAGAGAGAGAGAGAGAGAGAGAGAGAGAGAGAGAGAGAGAGAGAGAGAGAGAGAGAGAGAGAGAGAGAGAGAGAGAGAGAAATCAGCAAAGAAGAGTGTAGTGACTGAGAAGTTGGAAAACAGGAAGAAAATAAACATTTTGAAGTGGGGAAAAAATACATATTAAACCTTTTAATTTAAAATGTAGGTAGATTGATTCGGAAAGAAAAGAGAGAGAGAGAGAGAGAGAGAGAGAGAGAGAGAGAGAGAGAGAGAGAGAGAGAGAGAGAGAGAGAGAGAGAGACAGACAGACAGACAGACAGACAGACAGAGATTTTTTTCTCCCTCCACACGGTAGTTATGAAGTTCTTTTACTAAACTAGTCGTCTGAGACCTTTTTAGAAGGACGTTGTGAAAACGGTGTGAATATGCCTTGAAAACAAAATGAACTCTAACTATAAATTTAAAATAAAAAAACAGGAAATACATGCATGGATGAAGAGAATCTCAAGAAAGCTCTAATTTCTTACGCGTGGTTCATTGACCACCAGTAATCCATGAATAACGAGATCTTATCCTTTACGGTTGAAGTAATTTTTAAAAATTCAAGTTTACATCCTTTGAATCCACTGACCCTGAAAAGGCTCAAGTACCATCAACAGCGGGACGATTAAGCTGTATAAAAATCTGGTCATCTTCACCTGAAAGTCGAGGAAAAAATAAACAACAAGAAATGAAAAAAAAACAACAACTATGAAATAAATTGTTCTGCTTTACAGTGTAAACAGAAGGCCAAAAAGTTTTAAATTATTAATTTGTATGGTGGGGTTGATTCATTTCAAACACAGAAAAAGAATAAGAATAAGAAGCCGCGATAGCTTAAAAATTCTTCCTGGTGGTGAAGCGATAGTAGTAATGATGATAATAATAATAATAATAATAATAATAATAATAATAATAATAATAATAATAATAATAATAATAATAATAATAATAATAATAATAATAATGATAATAATAATAATAATAATAATAATAATAATAATAATAATAATAATAATAATAATAATAATTATAATAATAATAATAATAATAATAATAATAATAATAATAATAATAATAATAATAATAATAATAATAATAATAATAATAATAATAATAATAATAATAATAATAATAATAATAATAATAATAATAATAATAATGATAATAATAATAATAATAATAATAATAATAATAATAATAATAATAATAATAATAATAATAATAGTAATAATGATAATAACAATAAAAAATAAAGGAAAATGCGCTACTGCAATTCAAGTTTAGACAGGTCTGTTTAAAGCAGGAAGGCAATTTCCAAAGCCGTCAGAGTCGCAAGGTCATGCTTTACACAGTGTAAACATCTCCTAGTTTTTTTTTTCCCACTTAGAAACCAGACCCCACTTCTAGTTTCACGGATCAATGCTCTCTCAAAGTTAAGACAGCTCTTGTACTTCCTTGATCGAGGTGCGCAAAATGACCCAAATCGGGTCCAGTTTTGGAGTTACACCGGCTCCTCAGTCTAATTTTCTTTCTTTTTTTTTTCTGAAAAAATATATTCTAAAGGGGAGGGTATATACAGACACCTAAGGTAAAAATCAGCAAAGAAGAGTGAAGTGTCTGAGGGGTTGGAAAGCAGGAAGAAAATCAAGTTTCTAAATGGGAAAAAAATACACATTTTTATAAAGTACATCATAGAAAACGAGCCATCTTAATCAAACTCTCAGTCAAATTCTATGAGAGGGTTCTCTTAGAAATAGTATTAAAAACGACTTTTGTGTACGTTTTTTTCCCCTTGAAATCTAATAGATGAAAATTGCAAAAATCCAATTTCTGACTTTCTGAGTATCGTTGTTAACCGTTTTTTCTGGCCTCCAGCATATTGTAGGTGAGAGACTGAATGTATGAATAACGAAGTTTTAGCTGGGCAAACATCCTGGTTGTATCCCTTCGAGTGATAAAATCTCATGAATGTGACCAAAACAATGTAACCATTTGTATTAAATTAACATCAATATGGACAAATTCGTTTCTCCTTATATCCGCTCTGAGGGAGATTTTATTGGGATTAAATACATTCAAACTAGACGCAGACCTTATACCTATGATACTCGAGGTTCTTTACAGATGTGAAGGGTGATACACTGATTAACAAAGCATGCTAAATGGACTCTTTATTTGTTCAATGGTAAGGAGATTTTAATGCTTAAAGTGGAAACCTTATCAATATGGTTTCTCGTTTTTTTTACCTTCTCTTTCTCGTTTTCTTTCCTGCTCAGTTCTTCCTTTTTCATCTAAAAAGCATACCACGGCTGCTTCGAAACATTTTTTTTTATGCACGCATTTTTTTCATTTCTAAATTTTTCTCTAATGAAATATAATACAGAGAGTTCTCTTAAGAATGTAGAAGATGCTTTCATCCATAGATTTTATAACGTCTGCGGTCCACAGAAAGGACCCCGATCTCAAAAGCAATGCCGGAAATTTTTTGTTTCCCCGAGCATGCTACTGTCAAAGGCTCAAGAAAGCCATAGAAATTTTAGGGTGCAACCTACGCGAAAAGGAAACAAGGCTGAACGCTGTAAGATATTTATTTTTCTCATCGCTTTTGGGCGCATTAGCTTGCTTTTTTAATTATTTTTTAAATATGGTGCAAGCTCAACCTTGAAATGTCATTTACGTGCAGTTCATGCATAATTATAACAACAACAACAAAGAGTGAAATTTTTGGTCCCGAAAACTAAAAATACAAAGACGTCAGCAGTATTTGAAAATATTAATCCTTATAAGAGATGCGTGCATCATTAAGGCAGGTTAAAAAAACAAAAATCCTTTCCGAGGATCACAAGCTAATGCATTAACTTGGTATGGAGTAAGATGCGTTGATAAGCTTTACGCATTTATCAATACCAGCATAAACCTCACAAAATGATCATAATCTTCACAATTGACTTAATAAACTTTAAACCAATGAAGTGAATACAATGAGATATTATAAAAGAACTCTCGATTGAAAGCTTTTTTTTTTCATTTTTACTAATATTATACTGGCAACAATTTCAACTCAACAAAGAGAATGTTTGTGTGAAAATAAAAAAAATAAAAATAACAGAGTTAAAAATAAGCAATACGAAATAATATTGAAAAAAAAATCAATTAGGTCAGAAGAAAGAGATTGTATACCTATGTTAGTGAATTTTGTCATTTTTTTTCAAATGATAATATTCCGCTTCGTATAAAATAGTTTTAAACTACTATAAGATTTCAAGTACCCATATAAACTAACCACTTCACTTACTACGAGTCTTTGGCCTTCTAATGGCGGAAGTAAATTATCAGATCCTGAAGCAATAATTTATTCTGGAAAATATTGACTGTAAACGGGCTAAAAAAAAAATAAAAATTTATGGTGCGTAGAATCTTGTTCATTTCTGCAAAGTTTAGCTGCTGATGCGTGCAAGTTAGTTCTTGTTCAAGAAAGCATCAGATTTGGCTCTGGGCCAAATCAAGACGGTAAATTCAATTAATGGCATCGAGATTTATAGCTCTAGCAAGATAAAAAATGGAACGAATGTGATAACGTCATTTCGCCTTTTATACATAATGAGCTTCAATATTCATAACTAATGTAAAATCGCATTAAGTGTGTGCGTGTGTGTGTTTGTGTGTGTGTGTAACATGGAGGTTTAGGCGGGGGGTATGGGGTGGGTCGAGCTCAGGATGAATACCTACTTAAATGGAAAAAAAGTGATGTGGGAAAGGGTTGGGGGTGGAGTTCAGGATAAACTCGTATAATGGAAGAAGGGAGGGCGGAAAGGTTTGGGGTGAGGATAGAACTCAGAATAAATACTAATATGGAAAAAGGATTTGGTACAGAAGGTGGGAAAAAAAGGGGGGGAGGGGAGATTGGGGGTAGAACTCTGGATAAATAGTTGTCAAGTATGCTTTCATGTTCTACGCCATTACGTTAATTTTCTCAATCATGGTTAACTCTGAGCTTAGCTTAATTTTAAGAGAGGTTGGTTTTCGCGCTGAAAAGACGAATGAAGCTTCTTTTTGCATGGCAGTTATTGAGACAAAAAGAAAAAAATGCATGCGTTTCACTTCTAGGCTTTGGTTTTCTTTGTAACAATTTCACTAGTGAACTCTCCGATAAGATAAAATTTCATATCTTATCTTTCCATGAGGAATAATATAAATTATAAGTATGCATACATAATATGTATAATTGTTTTTGTCTAGTTCTTGTAAACGTATCCTTGGAAATTAAACACTGTTCCAAGTGAATTATAAGGCATGGACGAGTTAGGGCAATCTATCGCTCATGAGGCGTTTTGTACATAAGTATTCTTTTTAGGCTAATAACAGTTGTTGCTCCTAACAGACTATAAGCCTTGGTCTATATTATTGTCTCTATTATTTAGAACCACCAGTGACGTCATACTTCTTCTCCCTACTTTTTAATTTGTTGTGCTGATTCACGGCCGCGTTAATTTCTCATGAAAAAAAAAATCGCTTTGGAGACGGAAATCGCGGTATTGTACTAGACTAACGGACTATCCGCTCGGTAACTCGCATCCCATAAGGACGTGGGTGAGAAGACTAAGATTTTGATCATTGGAAGAGAAAGATTTTCAAAATTTAACTTCATATCCCTCGCATATAAAATTCAAATAAACATATTCATTTTACAGATTCATTATTATGTAGGTTTAAACAACTGCGCGATTAAGAATTCTAGCAAGGCAGTGCTCTTTATGCACCTAATGCGAAAATTTAGAGGTTTCTAAATAAATCGGCGTTTGAAAGAATCTAAAAGCATAATGGGACAGTAGAGAGTTAGTCCATTTCCTTTATTTGTTTTCATGCAAATGACTAGCTGTAAAACATGATCACTCTTGAAAACTATCTTCACTGTCACATTAAATATGGGGAGGCTGTATGTGTGAGGCACATCGTCTCTACAACAGGATTAAGCTACGGCACAGAATAATTATTCTTCCGCAAAATGTTCTTGTACATAACACGGCTATGCAGTGAGACTTTACTTAGCCTCTCTCTCTCTCTCTCTTTCTCTCTCTCTCTCTCTCTCTCTCTCTCTCTCTCTCTCTCTCTCTCTCTCTCTCTCTCTCTCTCTCTCTCTCTCTCTCTCTCTCTCTCTCTCTCTCTCTCTCTCTCTCTCTCTCTCTCTCTCTCTCTCTCTCTCTCTCTCTCTCTCTCTCTCTCTCTCTCTCTCTCTCTCTCTATCTATCTATCTATCTCTCTCTCTCTATCTATCTATCTCTATCTCTCTCTTTTGAGTCTTTTATAATTACGAAGTTATCCTCCAAGTGCGGTGTCTTTTCTTTCTATTTGGACCCTGTGTGCGTCTCTCTCTCTCTCTCTCTCTCTCTCTCTCTCTCTCTCTCTCTCTCTCTCTCTCTCTCTCTCTCTCTCTCTCTCTCTCTCTCTCTCTCTCTCTCTCTCTCTCTCTCTCTCTCTCTCTCTCTCTCTCTCTCTCTCTCTCTCTTTCACTCGATTTCTCACTCACTCTTTTCTTCTTGCTACCCCTCCCTCCGTCCGTTCCCCCACTCTCTCTATTTCTCTTTCTTCCTCCCTCTTTCTCTCTCTCTCTCTCTCTCTCTCTCTCTCTCTCTCTCTCTCTCTCTCTCTCTCTCCCCCTTTAAAAAAAAATGGCAATTTTTATCAGACTTCAACACTTACTATGTTTCTTTGATATTTTTCCCCTTTTTCATTGAACATTAAATTATTAAATTCTAAAAATATGACTTATTAACAAAGGCTTTAATTATTGGTTTATTCGCTCATTTAATGATCGCAACTGGCCCTAATGACCATACGTGAAAGGAAAGTTGCCGTCATCAGAACATTACTTATCGAACCGGTTTCTTCAGCAGTAGAAAGCGTAGGCTATTTTTTTTTCAAGACCCTGCGTCACCCAACATTTTTTCCAGTAATCAAACGAGATGGATTGGTCTAGAAAGTATTCAATCCGCATAATTTATTTCTTGATTTTAAACTTGACGTGGGATTATAGAGTAATGTAAGATTCCTCATTGATGTTCAAGCTGATTTAAAGGCAGTACGCGGGCAGGCTGGTCTCAATTTCCTTCTGGGCTTGGGTATCACCTGTATGTTTTAAGGGAGATCTAAACTATCCTATTAAGATTCTGTATCGTATGATAGATTAGAGTGACTAAGTCACTTAATGGCTATACAATCAACATACAGTCATGTACTCCATTATTTTCTCTTCAAATTAAATGCAATACATGTAATGCACAAAACGATGATGTATTTGTTCTATCTGAACATCTCTAGAGGTTGATAAGCTGAAACCAACTACAATCACGTTCACTTTTTCTTTTATTTTGATCATTGATAAGCAAAAAAAAATTATGATGGTCTAGACTATAACTTTATTTAATAAAAAAAAAAAGTTATAGGCATTAAAAAATAAACTATAAATTTCTCCATAGAAGACTAGTAGACATAGGGAAGACATCGAGAATAACGTAAAAGCTTTTTTGTCTTTTTTTGTTTTATACTTTAACTCAATGATCACAAACGAAATGTGCCTATGTATCTCATACTTTATTCCTAATGGTTTTGTCCATGAAGCCCTAGCATAAAATTCTGAGCAGCGACGGTTTCTCTCTTACTGAACATCATTTAAAGACCATCATCTTAAGCTACAGCAAGATTTGCAACTTCTATAAGTTTGGAAAAACAAAATAACAACAACAACAACAACAACAACGAAACATTCATCACTAACAGAGAGAATAGCCAATACCACTAAAGTTACGACGTCATGAAGCAACATACAGTCAGTATATTGTCTACTATTATTTTGCATTTTGCCAGTGTTTGAGGACAGCTAGTTTATTATTGGTCGGATAGGTGCAGCTGAAATTAATGTTTGGTATAAAAACTTCCGGCCTCAGTTATGGAATCTCAAGTATTTTCATAATAAATCAAAATTCCCATTGAAAGGGAAATTAAAACAAACAAAAAAGAAATTAAGCCTCAGGCTCTACTGCCGTCTATTCAGGGACTCGAACTCAATCATGATGGGAGGTCCGTACAGATCTCAAGTCACATTGCCAAATGTCACGACCATGTTTTCGTTTTAATAATTTTATTGGGAGCTGCTTGGATGTTGATTAATCAAGCAATTGCGCACTTCTCGATTTATAAAAATAAAGTCATGACTTGTAATCTTTTTTTTTTCTTGTTACTCTATGTGTTTGTAGGACGTTTGAATGATGCGCACTATATGAAATGAGTGTGCGATGTTGAAAATATATTTTTTAAATTTTGCTTTTTTTATCTTTTTTTTTGTTATTGGTCAAAATGTTTTGTTGCTGTTTCTCTTTTAAATAATCTATGAGAGATTGTTTAAATATCTGTTTGAGAGTTTTGGCCCATAAAAGAAAAAAAATTAGTATGTGGTACAGATTTCAACCCCCCCCCCCCCCCCAAAAAAAAAAAAAAAATAATAACAACAATAATAATAATAATAATAATAATAATAATAATAATAATAATAATAATAATAATGATAAATAATAATAATAATATTAAATAAATAAAATAAAACAAAACAAAATAAAAAAAATAAAAAGGAATGAAATAAACACATAATAAAACAAAGAAAAAAATCGTTGAGCTAATATTTGTATAAAACAAGAGATCGATATCATATTGTAAATTCAGAATGAAAAATCCAAAAATACTTACAGGGAAAATCAAAAATTCTTGTTGAGGAAGCCCGACAAGACGTGAACATTGGAAGCACGTAGATTTGAGTTAGTGTCACAGCTTTATAGATTTGGTTTGACTTCCTTGATACCTCTTGGTACCACGTGACTGCACCACGTATGTCTTGTCCAATCGTTGAGCTCCGTGCTTTTTAATGCGGACCTGCTCTGAAATGGAAACTCGTCTTCCTTCTTTCGCCGACGTAAGGCATAAACCAAACTCTGACTCCGTTTGACACATATGGGAACATGATTATTTTAAGCGTGGTCTGAGAACGATGATGGAGACGATAAAGATCAGAAAATCAGAATATTATATTTCCGTTGCGGACTATTTTCAAAGTAGATTTTGAGTTTGATGATTATGATCAGGGGTTAAATTTCCTTTTTTTTTTAGTTATTAAAACACAGCTGCCTTAGCTATGGTTCATGCGTTGAGGTGAGTCCTAGTTAAAAGAAAAGAAGCGTTGTATTTATCTCAATCTAAAATCAAATGTCTGGTGGATAAATTGGTAGAAAAAGGGGCGATGCATAAATAGAAAGAAAGATAAACTGATGAAGGAAGGACAAGTGTAGGTAAAGGCACATTTTAAAAAAATGGTTGGTAGTAAGTTATAGAACGAGAGAGAGAGAGAGAGAGAGAGAGAGAGAGAGAGAGAGAGAGAGAGAGAGAGAGAGAGAGAACGAGAGAGAGAAAAAAAAAAGAAAAAGAGAAAGAGAGAAAGAAAGAGAGAGAGCAGGAGAAATAGAGAAAAAGAAAGAAAGATAGAGAAAAAAAGAGAGATAGAGAAAGAGAGAGAAAAAGAAAGAGAGATAGACAGAGAAAAAGAGAGATTGAGAAAGAGAGAGAGAAAGAGAGAGAGAGAAATAGAGAGAGAAGAGAGAGAGAGAGAGAGAGAGAGCCGGAGAAAAGAGAAAAAGGATGAGAGAGATAGACAGAGAAAAAAGAGAGATTGAGAAAGAGAGAGAGAAAGAGAGAGAGAGAGAGAGAGAGAGAGAGAGAGAGAGAGAGAGAGAGAGAGAGAGAGAGCCGGAGAAAAGAGAAAAAGAAAGAGAGATAGACAGAGAAAAAGAGAGATTGAGAAAGAGAGAGAGAAAGAGAGAGAGAGAAATAGAGAGAGAAGAGAGAGAGACAGAGAAAGTGTAATAAAGAGAATAAACGAATTGAGAGAAAACAGCTTTAAAAAAGGACTCTACGAAACCTTTTTTTACAACGCTAATAATATGATTAGATTTCTCCTTCAGTATTACTAAAATCGTATTTTTTTTAAATGCTCATAGCACCTGGATATCAAATCCATTTTAGCATCAATGAAATTATCCGCAAGACGTATAAGCTAGAAAACATTCATCATTCAAGACGATAAAATGATTGCTTATTATTTTTAGTTCGTGTATTAGTAACTGCTAAAGTGGCATTTCGGTTTAAAGCGAGGTCGAATACATTATTTAGTTTAGGTTAAGTTATTACCTGGGAATTCAGTTTGAAACATCATTTTTTTTTTTTTTTGGTTTTTCTTAATTCGTCTCACGACTAAACCCACTATCGAAATACGGGTAACAAGATAAGGAGGTTGATTTTACCCAAAGCCATCGTAGTGCAAGGCTGTAACTCGAAAATGGTTAAGTCTATGTTTAACCAAAACTACTGGTCCATGACGGACACACTTACCCCACTCAGGCATGTACGTCAGACCTAATTCTCTTTCTAAGTTTGGGATTTTTTCCCCTTCTCTTTCTTGTTGAATTATTCATTGACAGCTAAAATGCCCACCCCTAACCTCTTACAAATGAAAATTTCAATATTCAGATCTAGAGAAAGTCTCGTTTTCTTCCCAACTTAGATGTGGGTTTCATTTTTAATTTGCTAATTTTGCATAAATGTGAAAAGAATGCAACCGTACAGGTTCTAAGCTACATACAAAGGTATCATATAGAATCACTTTATTAACTATTGAAAATCAGCATTGTTTGAAAGGATTTTCTAAAAATAATAATTATAAAAAAAGACTGTATCTCTTAAAGTAATTACATCTATTGTCATACCGGTAACAATGTAAAAACCGATACTATTTAGGTATTTGCACTAATTTGTTATAAGGAGTTGAAGTGTTTCATTTTCATCCATTATACAATGATAATTGTAATCGTAATATGCAGTGAAAATTAACATAACCAACCAGCCTTCAAAATGAATCAAGGATTTGGCATAATTTTTATTAGCTTTGAGATACTGTACTGGCGTAAACAATTTTATAATAAAGCTTACTTAGGCTGAATTTGAACATACACACAAAAGAAAATCCTGGCCACATCCACCAGGTTTTTGTTTTTTCACTCGAATCCTCAGAGGCCACGGAATAGGTTTGGGAACTGTAGACAAGACATCAACACTGTAGACATGACAACAACACTGTAGACAAGACAACAACACTGTAGACAGGACAACAACACTGTAGACAGGACAACAACACTATAGACAGGACAACAACACTGTAGACAGGACGACAACAATGTAGACAACAACACTGTAGACAGGACAACAACACTGTAGACAAGACAACAACATTGTAGACAAGACAACAACACTGTAGACAGGACAACAACACTGTAGACAGGACAACAACACTGTAGACAGGACAACAACACTATAGACAGGACAACAACACTATAGACAGGACAACAACACTGTAGACAGGACGACAACAATGTAGACAACAACACTGTAGACAGGACAACAACACTGTAGACAAGACAACAACACTGTAGACAGGACAACAACACTGTAGACAAGACAACAACACTGTAGACAGGACAACAACACTGTAGACAGGACAACAACACTGTAGACAAGACAACAACACTGTAGACAAGACAACAACAACACTGTAGACAAGACAACAACACTGTAGACAAGACAACAACACTGTAGACAAGACAACAACAACACTGTAGACAAGACAACAACACTGTAGACAAGACAACAACACTGTAGACAAGACAACAACAACACTGTAGACAAGACAACAACACTGTAGACAAGACAACAACACTGTAGACAAGATAACAACACTGTAGACAAGACAACAACACTGTAGACAAGACAACAACACTGTAGACAAGACAACAACACTGTAGACAAGACAACAACACTGTAGACAAGACAACAACACTGTAGACAAGACAACAACACTGTACAAAAACAACAGCAAAAAAAAAACAACAAACAAACAAACAAACAATAACGAAAAAAAATCTCTTGCATTCAGTTAAGGATACGTTCAGATATAAAAAGTTTTTGTACCATTACATAGAGGCAAAACTTTGTAATTAAATTCCTCTAAAAAGAAATTATTACTTATTAAATTTAAAGCGGAAAAAAATCAAAGCAAAAGAAAAAAAACTGCAAAAACAAATGTAAAAGAAAACAAAAAAAAAGTTTCTAAAAAATGATATCCCTGCGATAAACAGAATCAAATTTGCAATAAACATAATTATAATTTCTCCTATGACTGGCCATAAAAAATGATGATTATTAAATGTGTAGTTATTTTGCACCGTAATTTTAGGCATTTTTTTATTTTTGAATACCAGGCACGAATCCTGGCAAATATGACAACATCCTTTTGCTTTGCTCCTATTCCAGTAACTGGATGTTTCATTGAAAGTACCTCCCTTTATTGGGATAAGGAAAAGCTGACGCTTAAAACAAATCATATGTGATAGAGAAAGCAGATGCAGTTACGTCAGAGAAAAGACAAGAGACAAATAAAGAAACAGCGAAACCGAGGGAAAAATGAAATAAGACATCCAATTGCAGATAGACAGGGTACAATACAAATCGAGGAAATGAGAGAAAGAGGAAGAAGAAACAGAGGAGTAGGAGTGACTATTGAACCGAGAGGAGCTGACTTGAAGTGTGAAGCACTCAGTGAAGAAGAGAGGCACGTGGGAGAAGGTAAGGCACCAGATGAAACAGCTAGAGGCAGAGAACTATACAAAATGAGGAGACAAGAGCAATAAATATCAGAAAAAAAGGCCGGAGAAGGCTGGAAAGTTTTACATTTCAACTTTCATCGACGGGAAAAGAGGTAGGTGGAAGACAAGTGAGAGCAGCCTGCTCAGAAACTTGTTCTCTGAAATGTTCGACTCAGTTCAATGAAGAGGAGAGAAAGTCTCAGTTGCAGGAATTCTGGGCCAGTGCTGACAGAAAGAAGCTGCAGCATTTTTTATTAAGGCACAGTCAGGAACTCCCTGCGAAAAATGATTAGAGGTGGATCTGGGAAGAGAACTATCACTTTCCACTATTGTTTCTACAAAGCTTCTGGCTCAAAGGAGGAAGTGTGTAGAATATTCTTGATCAACACGCTACACATGTATTGCGACGGCAGTTCACCACAAGGGAGGGGGTGGGTGAGAGTTCAAGTTGGACAAGAATAAAATAAGAGATAGTGGTTTAACAAATGTGGAGGGGAAGAAACCAACCAAATCGCGGGATGAAAAAAAACAACAATAAAATACTTATGTTGAAATTGGGAAAACAATTTTCAAGAAATAATGGAAGAGGAACAGTTATATAATGGAAGAGGAACAGTTATATAATGGAAGAGGAACAGTTATATAGTGGAAGAGGAACAGTTATATAATGGAAGAGGAACAGTTATATAATGCAGAGAAAATAACTATATTGGTTTCGTTCATGAAAACGAAACGATTAAGATCAAAATTTCAAACTTAATGTGTGTGGGAACAATCTCTTCACAAAAACCACAGCATCTACAGCCCGAGCCACACCCGAAACTAATAATTGTTTCATGCAACATAGATCCTCAGGTCTCTTAAACCAGGAAATACGACAGAAGTTCATCTACAACATTTTGGGACGTTTTCACAGGGGTTCAGTTGCCCATTTACAGCTCAAACAATTTTTAATGCTAAATCTCTCTTGGGTCCACAGATCTAGATGCCGACCCGTACAACGTCCTGGACGAGGCTGAATGGAGCTCATTTAGCAATCTATACACTTTGTGCATCAGTCAGACACGCTTCTTTATACCAAAATTATAAGAAGAAACCGAGTCCCGCTTGTAATTGAGGAAACAAAACATCAGAAACTTGTATGGAGATTTTGCACTAATTTTTAAGAGTAAGAAACCGACACAAGCCATTGTCGATTGGTTGCATAATTTGCATTGTCAGGCACCAAAGCAACATAATCCAACTTTTAAAAAATTCAGGGCATTAACGTTTAAACAAAAAAATAATCATCGATAGAATTCTATCCATCCCTTTCTTGGGTTGCTGCTATCACTGTTGTAAAAACAAGAAAGTTTTTTGGTCTTCATGAAAAACTACGGAATGGTGCTTGTCGAGTTATTGCACCCAGGTATACATGTATGTTTTTTTATTGATTTTTTTGTACCTCCGTTGGTCACTTCTTACAAAAATTCTGAAAATTTCAGCAAAGGAGCTGCTAATTTTATACTGAACAATGGAACGTCCAATGACGCGACTGACCTTGACCTACCCTATCCATGGAGCGTCCAATAATGCGAATGACCTTGACCTACTTTATGAATGGAACGTCCTATGATGGGAGTGGAAAATGGGATGAAAGTTTCTAGGATGAGAGTCCAACAACAAAAAGCCAATATGATGGAGCTTGACGTTCTCTACCAACACAAAGACAAAATCTTCATCCAAACCAGTTACGCAGAATGACCTCAAAGAGAAATTCCTTTGAAAAGACTGAAATGCAAAGCTAACGACCACAGCCTGCAATGGTCAACAAAACGCCAAACATGATGTAAAAACATATCACGATCTTGTATGCCTCTGTTGGGGCTTGTGAGAAACAAAGAACACAAAAACTGGAACGTTATCAAAGACACTTCATGCCTTTAGTTGGAACTTTTTTCGATTGTTTAACGCAGGCTGGTTAATCGCTTGATTAAGTCGAGTGATAAATATATCACATCAATGTTTTGATCCTCTTCTTGTTTCGTTAATTGAAGCACATGTTTTATGAGGTTGTTTCATTGTTCATAAAAAAAAAAAGATCCAAAAACAAAAAGCGCAAGAATAGGCTAAAAGTGTTCACCGCAACACATGTTATGTTTAAGTGGGAAGTCGCACTGTTATAACAATACATCATAGGAAATGGCCGAAAGCTTTAAATGGCTCTTCCCAAAACTTACTATGTTTCACTTCCGACAATTTGCAATGACCTTGAACTTGGTCGCCATGAGATGGATAATATTGACTCCTGATATGCTTCGATAGACAACCTCACCGAACTCTTGACAAACAACGACAGAGACTTAATAAAACTGCTCAGATTGATCTATCACAAACATGTTGTACAGCGACAATTTGGAGGCACGTCTGACTCAATCTTCTATGTCTTCGGGGTCAAGGCCAACACTCCAATAACAGATAATTCTCCTCAGGAAAAGTTTTGACGTCCCTCGTAGTACATTTTCAAGCACTGAACGATCCTTTATGGTAGACTACAAAACAAAATATTCACCCTAAGCAGAGACGGATGGATTTAGATCCGCGACTGAGAGCCGACCACGTTTATCAGAGAGGAACGAAGGGTTCAAAGGTTCCGGCTACTGTCTCTCCATTTCCTCTTAAATGTAAAAAGAAAAGAAGTTGAGGAAAATATTACACCAGCCTGTGAAAAAAAGACGTTTCGTGAGAAGGAAGGACACCGTAGGTGCGGAGTAGGGTTTAATAAGAAGTGTAAAGTTAAGTAAACAGTATATTTTGGGAAAGTTTTTGTTTTTGAGATTGATAGTGGATTTATCAACAGGGTAGAATTATTAGATAGCATGATTCCTTTGTGAAAGCTGGTGTATAAATAGCAATAAAGGAAGACTTGAGAGAGAGAGAGAGAGAGAGAGAGAGAGAGAGAGAGAGAGAGAGAGAGAGAGAGAGAGAGAGAGAGAGAGGTGTATCACAATGGAAATAAACATAAGAGGGCCGAAACAAGCTATTTTAGGAACATTAAAGTTTTAGTTTCCAAAAAGCAGAAAATCATTAAAGGCAGAAAATACAAAAATCAAATTTTCTTGAGAGCCTAGATGATGAGGAAATCTTCAATATATTCATCTCAATCGGAGATTGATTAAAAACCTTAAATTTTTAATGACGTTTAAAATTTTGCTTGCGTTTAAAAAAAAAAAACAAGAAAAAAAAGAATTCGACACTACTTAAAACTAAATGGATTATTCTCTCCAAATTTGATTCCATTAAGATGTCTACAAGATTTTTTTGCTGACTTAGATTATGTAGTTTTGATTGAACATAGAAGAACAATCTGTATTGTTTTAAAACGTGACAAAAGAAATTTTATGCCGTAGAAATGATTGGCTTTGAAATCGATACATCTGACTTATTTATCGAGGAAAACATGCGAGAAAGACATAAAGAAAGAAGATATGTATATATATATATATATATATATATATATATATATATAGAGAGAGAGAGAGAGAGAGAGAGAGAGAGAGAGAGAGAGAGAGGAGAAAACAGACAAAGAGAGGGAAGGAGAGAGAAATAGAGCGAGAGAGAGATAGATAGAGAGAGAGAGAGATAGAGAGAGAGATAGATATATAGAGAGAGAGAGATAGAGAGAGAGAGAGAGAGAGAGAGAGAGAGAGAGAGAGAGAGAGAGAGAGAGAGAGAGAGAGAGAGAGAGAGAGAGAGAGAGAGAGAGAGAGAGAGAGAGAGAGAGAGACGCTCGACATTAAACCATGACGATTTACTTATAATAATGTCTTAACTAATTATGTGCTAAATGTTAAGGAACAGTTTTCTCATGAAATTCTTCTCCTTTGAAAGAGGAAGTAAAAACTTAATTGAATATGTTATTTCTCCTTCAACCACACCCCCCCCCCCCCCCCCACCCCAGAAAAAATAATTAAAAAATCAACATAAAACAAACACGAAAGCAAAACAAAACAAAAACCAGACCGATGTGTCTGTAGTAAGATCTTCTATACACAAACACACACACACACACACACATATATATATATATATATATATATATATATATATATATATAAGATCTTACTTTAAATTTTCTTCATACGACACTGATGTTTTCAGCGGAGGACAAAGATGTCGCTTGTCCTCCGCTCTCATCGGGTATGACTAAGGTTTGTTCGGTATATGTATATATATATATATATATATATATATATATCTCAGAAAAAGAAAATGGAAAAAAAATCATTCGCGTAAAGGAAGTGGTTTTCAATCTCCTTTATTTTTTGTTTTTATATGAAAAAATTTTATCTTTATGTTTTTTGTTCTGTGTTATTCTATTTGTTTGTTTGTGTAAAGTATGCAGTTCAAACCATAATATCCAAATATTGTTAATTCTTTTGAAAAACCTCGTCCTTTTTCTTTTTTTCGAAAATTTACAAGATAACATAACTTTTACTTGGAAAACAACCCTATTTTGTTTTGCGCAAGGCTGTATTATTTTCTTGAAACATTCTTTTCATAAAAGAGTTTTCATCTGCCTTGAAGTAAATACATAAAAGCGTTGAAAGCATTAAAACAAACAACTAAAACAGTCTAAAGTGAAAGTCTTGCTTGAAAGATATGGTATTTTAGCATGCGTAAGTTGAGAAATATACCAAATAAGGCAAGTTGAAAAACACAACCACTGAACATTTATCACTGAAGTTAGTTGTGTTAACTTTATGAATCGCTGTGCTAGACAATTTAAAGTGTATCAAATTGTTTTAATAATTTCTGCTTTTTCCATTTTTCATCGAAGTGAGATTCTTGTGATTGATTTTTACGTAGGCCTACTTTTTTAAATTATCGATCATATGTATAAAGTAATTATTGTAATACTACAAGTATCTTGTTTCATTAAAAATTGATATGATATTAACTAGAAACAAGTCGTCAAGACAAATCATTGAGATGTACTAAAAAAATTACTTCTATATATAGATCTAGATATGATGATTAAGAAGATAAAAATTTTCGAGTCATCTCGTTACAGGCAAGACATCAATTTACGTGTTGTTTTTTTTTCTTTTTGAATCTGATCGCTGCCGTTCTCACATCATAATTATTATGATGGGAAACTTTCGGTTTTAGATGGAAATAGAACAGAACGGGCTTACAACTACAAACGTCAGATAAGGAAAGGAAAAGTAAAATATCCCCACCGTTACAAAAATGCCATGTGACATTCAAGACCTTACTAAAACTGGGACAATCATTTTGGAATTTATGATAAATGTTTTACAATCATTCCCAGAAGTCTAATCATAGTTTGCAAATATCGATTGAGGTAATAATTTCCTTAGGACTAGGAATAAGAATTACACCTTCATTTAATGAGGAATTAATTGCAGCTTGCAATAAAGAAAATTGACTAATTCTGTTATTTCCCAATCTGTTTATAGATCCTTTTAAAAGCTTTTTAGAAAGCTGCAAATTTTCGCATTAGTTTCATAAAAGTGGACTGCCAAGCGGAAATTCTTAGCCGCGAGGTTTTTCAAACATACAAAACATGATAATTCATGTTTATAAAAAATCTTTAGGTGCGGATATTACAAAATTAGATAAATATTCCTATGATGACCTAAGTGTATTATGACTCTCAAAAAATTGTCAGGATATTCCCAAAAGGGAGATTCCCTCGAGAACGACTTCCTTTTCCTAACATCCCAAAAGAACGATGCTTTACAGTATAAACAAGCTAAACATGAAAAATATTTCTCTATACAGATTAAAAAAAAAAAATTCTGCGCACGTCATTTTGTTGTATAATCGCTACGTTTGGTCCACTTCTTCCATTTTCTTTATTTTCTTTCGCTGCCGGTCTGTCAAACCAAGTGATTAACATTTGCAATAGAATTTCTTCTCAGTTCGGTTTGTTTGGCCAGCAATTGAAAATAGCGGTCGTCTTTGAAACCTCGCAAAAAGATTCAAAAGAGATATTCGATAAATGAGACTCTTATTATGATATGATCATGAATTATTGATTCTCCGCTTGTTATGTTAATGATTTCAAGCTATCAATATTAGTATGATGAAAGCGAAAACATGATAAATTTGTTTTGCTTTATGGCCTGTCGGTGTCTGCATCACATGCAAACCTCCTCATACAGCGGTTATCTATTTGTCACGTAAATTATACTGATAGCAGTCGCCATTCCCCCACTTGCTCCCCAAAACACTCTAACTCCATCAAATACTTCGATCAAAATATGAAACAAATATATAAGAAAAGCGACAAACAAAACGGAAAGAAAAAAAAACGAATTATAAAGTGTTACTTCGCAGCCCGGAAATAATACTATGATTGTTAGTCCAAAACAGAAAAAAAAAACACTACCTTATTTTTGGCCTTATTTTTAAGATTTCCTCCTCGTTTTTTACATAACAATGTGCATAAACAGCCTGATATGCTGATGAACATTGTTTTTCCAAAAAAGAGTTGCATTTGGTAGATTTTCTTCTCCAGCAAATGGCCTAAAACTTTAAAGAATACTATTAAAAGGCGACATAAAATGTTTATACAGACAAAAACTAGAAAATAGTATTCTAGTCTTGATTGCAACAATTTCATTGTGAAACACTGCACACAATCGTTTTATGACTTATACTTTTTGAACAAAAAAGGCTGCCGCACTATATTCTTGCGCATTTAGTTCAATCTGCTTAATTTGGATTAAAAGGACCAAATTGGTTGAAGATGCCTGTTTTAAAATACTCTGTCAAAAGTTTTGTTCAAGTAAATATTAATTTCTAGGTACTCATTAAGGGCAGCTTTGAATAGGTGTGTGATGAAAATAACAGTTACCTTATACCAGCATTGCTAATATATATATATATGGAGAGAGAAGAAGAAGAAGAAGAAGAAGAAGAAGAAGAAGAAGAAGAAGAAGAAGAAGAAGAAGAAGAAGAAGAAGAAGAAGAAGAAGAAGAAGAAGAAGAAGAAGAAGAAGAAGAAGAAGAAGAAGAAGAAGAAGTAGAAGTAGAAGAAGAAGAAGAAGGAGAAGAAGAAGAAGAAGAAGAAGAAGAAGAAGAAGAAGAAGAAGAAGAAGAAGAAGAAGAAGAAGAAGAAGAAGAAGAAGAAGAAGAAGAAGAAGAAGAAGAAGAAGAAGAAATAGAAGAAGAAGATGACAGGATTGCAAGCAAATTAACTTATTTAAAATGCCCTGTCTAGCTGCACTGCTATAACAGCTTGAGGCGTGTTGAGTGATCCGTTCTTTTAAATCTCAATACAGTTATCCAGTTGTGTGCTGTTGTAAGAAGTATGGAAAGCTCCGCGTGTGTGTTGATAATAGGCTCCTAAACTCAAGAACGCGGAAGGACAGTTATTGCCTTCCCCGTGTGAATGAAATATTGGACTCACTCAGAGGAGCCAAATATTTTAGCCGCAACGACCTTACGTCAGCCTACCATCAAATTTCAATAAGGAAAAACCATAAGTCTTACATAGCCTTTACCGTGGGTCCTCTTGGATTTTGGGAGCACAATAGTCTCGCCTTTGGGCTTTGCAAGAGCCCGGGTACATTTCAGAGAGTGATGGAAGATTGCTTTTAGGATTTAATCTTCGTATTATGTATATCTAAATAGATCTTATTACTGTATACGGAGCCTTCTTGGGCCTTACTATACCGATTCTTTCTTGAGCATTTGACTCTAATGAATAAATAAATCTATAGACACTGCCTCCTGCCTTCATTCCGTGAGAACTGAGAAGATAGAAAGAGTGAAAGAAGACTTAACCATCCGTAGTCCTTCAGACTAATTCAGGATTGGAGTGCTATCATTATTGATGAAGCTCCTATGCTCCATTAAACAGTGTATGCGGCTTTAGACAGAACACTGAAGGATGTATGCTCTAACAGTGAGGGAATGGGAGGCATTCCCATATTGTTATGTGGTGAATTCCGTCAGATATTACCTGTGGTGCCCTCTGGAACAAGGGCTTATATAGTAAACGCATGTATAAAAATGTCATATCTCTGGCAAGAGGTAAAATTGATTACAAACAAGAGAGTTCATATGCAAAATGACCAGGATGCTGCATCATTCTCCAAACTACTGCTGAATGTCGGAGATGGTAAAGCCCAAATAGTATCAGAGTCAGACAACATCAGTACTCATGAGCTCGGACATGTTTCAGGTTCACTTAACGAGCTTATAACAAAAGTGTTTCCTGACTTTACGGAAAACATTCAAGTTTCCGATTGGCTTTCTCAAAGAGCCATCCTCGCGCCATTGAATGATACGATGTGTTGTGCTAATGACAAGTTGATTTCCATGATGTCTGCCAAATTGTTCAGTGAACACTATCATCACAGAATAAGATGCCATCCACCACCCTGTTGAATTCCTCAACTCATTTGAAATTTCCGGCCTGCCTCCACATATATTGACTGTCAAATGTGGAATGCCTGTGATGGTTCTTCGTGCAATAAATCCACCGAAACTCATGAACGGAACCAGGTGTGTGGTCTCAAAAACTATGCCAAACATTACTGAAGTCCAAATTACATGCGGGCCTTACAAACATGAAAAACACTTAGTTCCACGTATTGCCCTTCAACCTTCTGACACAGTTTTACCATTTACATTAAAAACGAAAACAGTTTCCTCTGAGACCCTGTTTTGCCCTTACGGTTAATAAAGCACAAGGACAGCCATTGCAGGTGGTAGGTTTGGATCTGACTGCTCCTGCATTTTCTCATGGCATGCTTTATGTTGCATTATCGCGTACTGGTCAAAAGAATGCAGTTCACATTCTGACTCCTGGGGACTGCACACGAAATGTTGTCTACGAAGAAGTCCTCGGGTCTAATTGTATCCAACTATAGACTGTGACCCTACATGAAGTTGAGCCCATGCTTTCACCGTTCAATCATACAAAACCATCAGGGTTTTGTACTGCGACTCAAGCATTTTTCTCTTGAATGAATAAAATAATGGAAAAGTCTCCACCTATCTTCTGCTTCAACACACTGATGAGTTCTAAAAGAAGGCATATCCTCTTGAATATGTCTATGGATGAACCACGTAAGGAAAAAGTTTCCTACTATGTTCTGCTCCACACTGATGACTCCCAAATAGAACGAAACATTTTCTCTTGAATGAACCAAATTATGGAAAGGTCTGCTCTGGAATATGTCTGGGGATGAACCTCTTAAGGAAAAAGTCTCCTACTATATTCTGCTCCACACTGAAGAGTTCCAAATAGAACGAAACATTTTTTCTTGATTTAGTCTCTGGATGTACCTCTTATGGGAAAAGAATCATACTATTTGTTTTCTTTATACTGAAGGATAATTTAAAAAAAAATATTTAACGAGCCTTATGCAAAGAACCCGCCGGATATAGATGTATACCATATTAACTCAAAGTAGAAAAAGGCATAAGCTGGACTATAATTTGAAATTAAATTATATTGGACTCACTTTATAGTTTCCCTTTCAAAGAGATTAATCTATTGTATTTAACCTGTTCATATGAACGGGTACCCCAGCTTGTACACTGTTATACAGTGTACAAGCTGGGGTACCCACTTTTATTGATAAAGATGTATATTAATCGTTTTACCGTGTTATCAAAATTAAAGATAATATGCTTAGCTTGGAGTTACAACAATTTTGTTCGCTTACGTCTCCTCCATCGATGACGACAGATTTAATAGATATATAGAAGATCTTACCTTAATTTCTCTTCATACGACATTGGTGTTTAAAGCGGAGGACAAAGTAGTCGCTTGACATCCGCTCTCTTCAGGTATGACTTTTCCTGTTATCTGTTATATCTGTTCGGGAAGAGGGCAGAATATGAGGTTGAATTCTTTAATTTAAACCTCCACGTCTTCATCTCTCTGCGGCTTGGTGGTTAAGACTAACTTTATTCTACACCGCACGACACCGCGATTCCTTGCTTGCTCTGTTACTAGACTTGTGGTAAACCCGGTAGGTTTGAGCACTCTTCCACTACTGGAAATTAGCCTCTGCTTATTTCGTTTACAGAACGCCAGTAAAAGGGACATAACCTTTACATCCCTTTTTGCAGACGTTACTTCCCGTGGAATAATTTTCTTTTTTTCCCTTTTTAAATGAGTAGGACGGGATCGAGGGAAAATATGAAGAAAAAGGGACGATATCTAGATATTTATAGTGTTAAATGTGTTTATTATGTGCTTTTATAGGATGACAATATTTCGACAAATATTTTTTTTTATTCTCAATTTTTGGCGTAGCTTTATACTTGCTTTATATGCCTATCTTTTTGTTCTTTTGTTTTGTGAATTGATGCAGTATTTTCTTGAAGCCGTCTAATTTTGAACCTTGTCCATAAAAAAAAAAAAAAACGACATTTTTTTTCAGAAAAATAAGTTAGTGTGAAGTGATTCTATAATCTAAAGAAAAAGTCACGACTACACGACAGTACGAATCCTTGTAACTGGGTTAAAAAAATGAATAAAAAGTAATAAACCGTAAAGATATATGTATAAAGTAATATTTTCTAAAGCGATAATTAATCCTAAAATTATGCACTTTAACACCGACAATCTCCATCTTCTTTTTCGAAAATCAACGCCCGCCATGAAATGAATAGAAAATCTCTCTGTGCTTATTCGAAAAAAATATTTTTTTTTTCTGAAATTTTATATTGTTAAGTGCCCAAGCGCTGTACATGAATATAATAATTTTCTTTCTTTTTATTTTGTTGGCTTTGAAAATACACAGCTTGATTACGCTCAAGGAGTATTTAAAATTTTTGTTTCTCTGAAAATTGTTATTTCTTTCTTATATTTTCTTTCATCTAGATTAGTCTAAGTCCAACCGAAATGTGGTGCACAAACGTGTAGCAGATGGCGGCAATTTTCTTTGACTGTGTTAGAATGGTTTATTATTTTTTTTTAAACATTCATCAGTTATTTTTCTGCAGTTGAAACCGATGTACCTATTCTCAACAAAACATGACGTGTCTGTCAAGAAAAAAACTAAGAATAATATATTAGCGATATTATCTTCCTAATCAGAAATTATAATTTTATTAAAGGAAAAAAACCCACAAATGTTCCTAAGTAAGAAGGAAATTTAAAAGAAAAAAAAAGGATTAAGGATGAAATTTATTACGAGTGTTTTTTTTGTTTTTTTTCCATTATCAGCTTACAAAACTTGACTAAGATTCTGCGACAAATTGACTCCAACTAGCTTCATAAGACTTTTTTTTCCTCCTATTACATTGACGAATTGCCTCAGGATGGGTCTCTCTCTCTTTCTCTCTCTCTCTCTATCTCTCTCTCTATCTCTCTCTCTATCTCTCTCTATATATCTCTCTCTCTTTCTCTCTCTCTGTCTCTCTCTCTTCCTCTTTCTCTATCTGTCCCTGTGTCTGCCTATCTATCTCTCTATCTCTCTCTCTCTCTCAGTTTCGATAGATCTTTCTAGTTTCTACTATTCTTACTTTCTATCTTACCTGTTTCCTCCTTTTTTGTAGAAACTTTTTCTTTGACTCCAGTCTCTTCTACTATCTCCTCGCGTTCTCTCTTTTCTCTCTCTCTCTCTCTCTCTCTCTCTCTCTCTCTCTCTCTCTCTCTCTCTCTCTCTCTCTCTCTCTCTCTCTCTCTCTCTCTCTCTCTCTCTCTCTCTCTCTCATTTTCGATAGATCTTTCTACTTTTCTTACTTTCTATCTTAGCCTCTCTCTATATATATCTCTTTCTCTCTTTTCTTTTCTACACAACCTGCATATATTTTATATTAGAGGCTTTAATATGTATTTTTTTGTTTACGAGACGTTTATTTTCTTGCCATTTCTGCTTTCTAACCGCTCAGTTATTTCACTCATACTTTCTTACCTCCCCTTTAATAAATATTCAGAAAAAAAGAAAAGTAAATTGAAAACAAGGAGGTAAAAGTATGGTATATAAACTGCATCAGATTACAACAACAATACTACTACTACTACTACTACTACTACTACTACTACTACTACTACTACTACTACTACTACTACTACTACTACTACTACTACTACTACTACTACTACTACTACTACTACTACTACTACTACTACTACTACTACTACTACTACTACTACTACTACTACTACTACTACTACTACTACTACTACTACTACTACTACTACAACAACTACTACTATTACTACTACTACTAAACTACTACTACAAGAACAATAACAACAACAACAGCTACAACTACTACTACTGCTACTACTACTACTACTACTACTACTACTACTACTACTACTACTACTACTACTACTACTACTACTACTATTACTACTACTACTACTCTACTACTACTACTACTACTACTACTACTACTACTACTACTACTACTACTACTACTACTACTACTACTACTACTACTACTACTACTACTACTGCTACTACTAATGAAAAGGAGAAGAAGAAGAAGAAGAAGAAGAAGAAGAAGAAGAAGAAGAAGAAGAAGAAGAAGAACAACAACAACAACAACAACAACAACAACAACAACAACAACAACAACAACAACAACAACAGCAACAACAACAACAAAAATATAAAAAAACAGCTGTCAAGTTAGACATAAGTTTTCTTGTAAAGAAATAATCGGTCACCATATAAATGCTTTAGTTTTAGCTGTTTCATCTTTCTTTAAATATCAAAATTATCTGTGAGTTAATTAAAATAACCTATAACATTACCGTCCATAATTTTCATTTTGTGTATGGTACAATATTACAAAAGACTTTAAATTACATGTAATGTTTTGAAAAAGGCTAATTGTTTTGTTTTTTTTAGGTGACGATGACGTCTAATTTAAAACAATGTTTCCAAATTAAACAAAAAATACGAAAATCAAACTTTTAGTTGTTGGCGACAGAGATTTATGTCATTGGACTGACAAGAGGATCCAACATAACCGAAACTTGACCCGATGAGAATCGTGTCTGAATGTTCACTGGGCAGCTCACCAGAGGTAGAAAGTTTGGGTTTGTCACTATGAGAGACAGAATGAGAAAGATACGAGGATGGTAGGAGTGAGAGAAGGAGAGATAGAACTGTTTCATCTCTCGGTCTCTTCCCCAAGTTCGGTGACTGGTGAAAGTGTTGAGACCGCATGAGTAATAGTATATCCCATCTGTAATGGCAAGATCCCTTTTTTACTGTCCCAAACTGATGGTGTTGTACACACAGTTATTTATTTTTCAATACCTAGGTCTATCAAAAGAAAAAGAGATGTAGACTCTCATCTACGCCATCCGAGCACCAAGTAACCTATTGACCTCGAACAAGCGCCGCAAGGCAGAAAAAGAATATACATATATAATATATTAAATTTCAATACTTGAAAAATGAAGGGGCCGCACGAGCTTGGCATCACGCTTTAAGCTTGGAAGTACGAGCATTCTTTACGTGCGCTATAATTTCATAGTAGAATTTAAAGCACCTGTTCTTACGTTTAGCTTTCCAATCGCGCTGCAGCTTTTTCTAGCCTCGTTCCTTTTTCTTTTTTTCCATTGTGATACACCTCCCTTTATAAGTCTTCTTTGACCATGCTAATTTGTAATGCTAACCAATTGGTAAAACCCGCTATTAATATATCAACTTTCTAAAAAACAAACAGTTTATTTACCTTTACTCTTCTTTCTAAACCCTGATAATCGCAATCTAGGATGTAGATGCACTCATTTCTACTGGGGATGAACAGGCTAAATTGACGAATCGTTCGGCGCTTCAAAATGTACTATGGAGGACATCGGGCGTTAGAGATATTTCCTGACGAACATAGTCTCCTGCCGCAGTGTTGGCCTTGATCCCGAAGTCTCGCGCCTCAGCCCGGTGTAATCGCGTCTTTTCGTGAGATCACACGATAGGTTACCATAGAGATTGAATCAGAAGTGGCACCATATTATCGTTGGGCAAAACGTCTTTGAGAAATCAACCCCGACAGTTTTTTTTTTCCGTCTCTGTCGTTGTTTGTCAAAAGCTCGGTGAGTCTGTCAAAACTTCCCAAAGGTCAATTTTATCCATCTCAAGGTGACCAAGTTCAAGGTCATTGCAAATCGTTGTCGAGATGAGACACTGGCGTAAGTGAAATATAGTAATTTTTCGGGAGAGCCATTTTCAGGTTTTGGGTCATTTCATGTAATGTACTGTTAGAGCAGTGCTCAACTTCCCATATACATACCATGTGTAGTGGTTAGTACTTTCAGCCTCTTCATGTGCTTTTCGTTTTTGAAATGTTATTTTTTTAATGAAAAAATGAAGTTTGAATATATACTCTACTATATCATAGCAGTGCTTAAAAAATTTAAGTGGCATATACGCTAGTGTTATTTTCTTATCATTCTAGTACGTTAAATCGGCAATAGGTTTTGGTGAAAAGTAAAGTATCACTTAAGCTAATTACTTCTTTAATAAGAAAGTAACGTAATATAAAAACTAAAATAAATGTAACCGTTCTTTCAATTTTTACTTAAGAAATAATATGATATTATTGTTTCATCGCATGGGAAAGGCATCATAGTAGCATTATAAGACATGATAAATCCTAACTTTAAAAGATCTTTGAACTTACATTCCAAAATACATAATAAAAAAGGTAAAACGAATTATTGAAATGATTAATAGCTCCGTTACATTTATCATGACTTGGTCTTCCACAAAGTACAAAACACATTCACTGCTCAGACTTTATGCTTGCACTTATAATACTTACAGCAATTGAAAACTGTCACAGAGCAGACCAGCAGAGGAAAGCATTTGAAATTTTAAATGCATTTTTGATTGTGGAAGAAAGCCAAGGCAACCCACGAAAATGAACGTTTTGTGCAAAGCGCCTCATACAACGTGTGCTTCCGTTAAAATAAACAAGAAAAACTTCAACTTTAAAACCTTTAAGTGACAAAATTGTTTACCAGTCGACTTTCAAATCAAAAGATTAGAAAAACCACATTTAAACACTCAAAACAAGTTCCAACTAAAAGCATTAAATGTTTTTTTTTTATAATACGCCAACAACGCCAATCATCAGGACCTTTGTGCTCTTTCTTTCTAAGTAACAAGTCACCAGAACAGAGGGATAAAGGATCGTTGTACTTTTTTTTATCATTTTAGGCTCCTTGTTGACCATCTGTTGCAGGCTGTACTAGCTAGCTTTGTATTTCAGTCTTTTCCCTCTACTAGGTAGTTTCAGCGAGTTAGCAAGTTATGGGAAAACACTATTTTTAAAATGCTCTAGAAGAAAAATTCAACACTATGAGTTATTTCATCGTAAATGGAATGGATTTCAGCTCCCTGTAATGTCAGAAAAATTGTTTCAAAAATTTAGATCCAAAGATATGAAATGCCCCCTTTTTGTCTATTTCCAAGAAAGGTAAAATTGAGAAACCAAGATTTGGAAAACCACCCTCTTTTGCTGAAGAGATGTAAATTATCGAAGTGTATGTGTAGTGAATCACAGTAAGTGATCTAGAATTTTCTCAATTTATTTAGGCTCCTTTAATCTTAAAGTTGAGCACTTTTCTAATTTTATACTTACTGCACAATATATATATGTAAGCGGATGGATCGTTAGGTGATGTCTTGTGTAATTTTGTCATAATTGAATTCAATGATTTTATTCGCCATTTTTTATTGGCGCGAAGTTGATTATCCGCCCTTATGGCGGTGTATTTCTTTCTATTCTATGTAATTCTTAGTATGTTGTAATGGTTACATTACTAGCGGTATTCTGTCCAGCTGGTTTGGGCACAGCGACCAGGTCAATCCGACTTGGGCAAGGCAGCATTTCTGTGGTCGCACCTCGAAAGTGATGTCGACCGGAGGAATAAGGATGCCTTACTGCAGGCGCTACGAGAGGCTTTCGGAGACACACGTTCTCTTAGTTCTCTATCTCTCGCTTTCTAGTCGACGAGACAGGAGAGTCGTGAAGACATTCGGAAATTTTCAGTTTTCCTGCACTCAGCGTTCATCGATTTGAACAAGTGTCGTGAAAGAGAGAACATTAGATTAGAAGACGAGGCTTGCCTAAAAGTTCAGGTCATCGAAGGTGTGAAAGACAACATGGTGAAGTTAAACTTGCGACAGTTCAGTTTAGCGAATCCTGACGCCAGTTTTCAGAAGCTACCTGAAATTGTGCTGTCGTGGAAGACTGCGGCGCAGAGAGAAACGATACGCAATGTCAAGCAGACTCAAGAGGACACGTCAGATTTTGATAGTAAAGTAGATCAGTTTTAGGGAGCAAAGAGAATTTGCTAGAGTCGCAATCAGAGACAAATCCTCACTCAGTCGATTGGGGTGTTAAACAAATTTAAAGAGGAGGCCGAGAACAAATCCAGAAACAATTTACACTGTGCGGCTGTACGTCAACAGAGTCCAAACCATTATCCTCGCCCTGTTGATCGTAGACCCTTTCGGTGACCAGTGATGGACGACAACTGTTCTTCCTGTTGCAGATCAGTTCTGATCACTTGACTGTTCTTCCTGTTGCAGATCAGTTCTGATCACTTGACTGTTCTTCCTGTTGCAGATCAGTTCTGATCACTTGACTGTTCTTCCTGTTGCAGATCAGTTCTGATCACTTGACTGTTCTTCCTGTTGCAGATCAGTTCTGATCACTTGACTGTTCTTCCTGTTGCAGATCAGTTCTGATCACTTGACTGTTCTTCCTGTTGCAGATCAGTTCTGATCACTTGACTGTTCTTCCTGTTGCAGATCAGTTCTGATCACTTGACTCGTTCTTGCCGCTACAGAGAGCGGACAGAGCAGAAGCGCTCAACTCACCAGAGCAGCGGACCAGGTCGTGTCGTGAGCGACCAACCACCACATCATTGTCATACGTTGATCGAGACAGGGGACAAGGTTCTGATTCGACGGCATCGAGATTGGTTGGCAGTTATCGACACTCCGACTAAAGCCAAGAAACTGTGTCGATATTTGGTCCTTAATTAAAAGAACACTGAGTATAGGTTCGTTCGTGACTCACACATCTTAAGCGTAGAGTCAGCGAAAGCTGAAACTTTTGAAAGGCATGTTAACCCTATCATGTGTAAGACTAAGAGTCATCCACGAAAACAGTTCTGAAGACAGGCGGAATATGGTTAATCTTCAAGAACTATTATTCTGAAGAAGTGTGTTTGAAAACCAAGTAATGTTGTATTTAATGTGTGATTGCTGAGTAAAGGATGTAAATTTTAAGTCGCTATACATCTTTTGGCAACAGTGTCATATTGGTGGGGGATTGTATTACAATGTAGTTTAACAAGTTGTATATAAGTTTTAATTTTCTGTTATAGCAGATAATTGTTATGTGGAAGTAACAATAAAGGTTTGAGGGGTAGATGTAAGCGGATGGAAAGTTAGGTGATGTCTATTGTCTAATTTTGTGTTAATTGAATTCTATGATTTTATTGGCCATTTGTTTATTGGCGCGAAGTTGGTTATCCGCCCTTCTGGCGGTTTATATCTTTCTATTCTATGTAATTCTTAGTATGTTGTAATGATTACATTACTAGCGGTATTCATGTTTCTTTTGTTTCTGTCCAGCTGGCTAGAGAAGCACGAACGAACTTTCTTTGATTAGGGGATCTTAGGAGATTTGGGGGAGCTGGATGCTAATTGCGTTATTTGATCATAAGATGTTAGATGTAACGGACTGTTTCTATGATCATAAGATGTTAGATGTAACGGACTGTTTCTATGATCATAAGATGTTAGATGTAACGGACTGTTTCTATGATCATAAGATGTTAGATGTAACGGACTGTTTCTATGATCATAAGATGTTAGATGTAACGGACTGTTTCTATGATCTCGGTCGGGTACAGTTATTCTGGCGAAACGGGTGTCCAGCTGGGCGGGGAGAAATTTTGCACGTCCGTCGGCCTTGACCTTTGTGGGGGAAAGTTTGAAAGTAGATTGGGAAAATCAGGGAAGTCTTTGACTGGGGACTATGCCGACTGAGTTTGTACTAGTATAAATATAGCGCTTAGAAAGACCAGTAGTCAGTGCATTTGAGTTTAGTGAGAGTGGGCCAACGTGCCGTGAGTAGTGTTGTATTTTTTGTTACCAAGCCTTCGCTTGAGAAATGTATTGAATCACTGTATGCTGTTTGTATTTCTTCGCTTTAGATTTTGGTTTTTCCTATTTTTTTTTTTTTTTTGGAGTATAGACTTTGTCTCTGGATTTTAAATTTGTATGGTATACCTCCGTGATTCGGGGAAGACTTTTCTGAGCCTATTTAGCGTTTTGAGTCTATTGATTTTGTTCAACCTCTTGGTTGGGTTCTTTAGAGACGTTCTTTGTCACGTCTTTGTAACTCCTTTCGGTAATTTTGTACTTATACACCAACACCTATCAGAGTGATATTTCTTGTCTTCTAGTTGACCTTTGACCCTGGTATTCCTGAATACTCATGTGAACGTCTATTTTGAGTCTATTGATTTTGTTCAACCTCTTGGTTGGGTTCTTTAGAGACGTTCTTTGTCACGTCTTTGTAACTCCTTTCGGTAATTTTGTACTTATACACCAACACCTATCAGAGTGATATTTCTTGTCTTCTAGTTGACCTTTTGCCCTGGCATTCATGAATATTCATGTGAAAGTCTATTTTGAGTCGATTGATTTTGTTCAACATCTTGGTTGGGTTCTTTAGAGACGTTCTTTGTCACGTCTTTGTAACTCCTTTCGGTAATTTTGTACTTATACACCAACACCTATCAGAGTGATATTTCTTGTCTTCTAGTTGACCTTTGACCCTGGCATTCATGAATACTCATGTGAAAGTCGACGCAAACCCGAAGTCAGATAACAAACTACTTAACGGCGTAATGAAGTGAAAAAAATTAGAGATAAAATATAAAAATTAGAAAAAAAAGTGAAAAATTTTAAAAACTTAAAAAAACTAAAAACTATATATATATATATATATATATATATATATATATATGACCCATTGCCAAATAAGGCATATATGTATACGTCACTGCAGTACTTGAGCCATAACGTTATATCTAAACTACGGTTCTATCTATAATTTGGCACATTTTTTAAAATGTAAATAATAAACAGACATGCAAAATTTTATTTTGATTGATCAATTGGTTTTTATTTTACGGACTTCCAAACTATGAAATCGATACTAAAATCGACCGTGAAAATCTATCATGAAATAAACCTTACAGGAAACTGCACTCCAAAATCATTTTAAGAAGGCTTCAAAGGTTATTTTTCTCTCCTGAGACATTGGAAGAAGTGTAGCCATGGGTTCCAGTGCTTTTTTACTGAAAAAAAATCGTTGATTATGTCTTACGGGTGTTTTAAAAATTCATAACTTAACATACGATTTTCCCGTCAAATACACCTAGGTATTTGAATCTACCAAAATCTAATACATGTCTAAGAAACTAGCTCTTTTTTTTTTTTAAACCATGGCGAGAAATTCAGTTGGGTTGAAAAATAATCTGAAAGCCCCAAAAAATAAATGGTCGGGGGTTGAGTCTAGTCTTATTATCGCCAAAGTGCATTTTTGTGTCAAAAACCGTGACGAAAGTTATGCGAAAAAAACAAAGCAGACAATATATTAACAACTTCATTTTTTAAATTATAAATTCTCTGGATATTTCCTAACTTTAAGATTTCAAAGTTATATAAAAAAGAGAAAAGTTGTTTTGAACGTCCGTTCGCCTTGTCGGATATTACTTTCGAAAAAAGATCTCGCGAGACACGATGACCTTTCGCATTTTTCGCGTCAAACTAAGAACGGCTCTTGAGAGTTACTCCGACTGGTAGATCTACCCTGCATAACATCGCACCCAAAGTCTCTCAAATCTATGTTCACAGGTGAGTTCTGTTTAACGATAGTTTTTTTTTTTTTTATTTCGCTCTAACTTCTTTTCTGTTTTCATAACATTAACTTGTTTTTGGATAACTTACTAAAGAGTCAAGGAATCGACTATACTGTCATGGCGTCTCACTCGCCATTTTTGTGTAAGTTACTTGGAAAATGTAGATCTAGATAATTCATCTCAAGAAGAGGTATCCATCAAGTTCTGCATAGTCGTATTCTTTGTAACTTAGAAAGTATTAATATAAATTTTCGGTTTTTCTTATTGTTCTCACAAATATTAGGATCTTCTCTCACTTAACACGATTTGACAAGATTGTTTTCATGTCAAACCATATTTTTCGGAAAAGTTATGTAAAGGTTCAGATTTAAAGAAAAGTCATGGCTTTTTTAAGAAGTGTAGACAATAAAGCTAGAACAGTTCTCTTAATCTTTTGAAATTTATATTTACTTTTAGAGTCAACATGTTTGTGCATTTATTAGAGCTGTGAGATAACTTTTACAAAATTGAACAGGAATAACTTCTTTGTCAATTTGTGTAAGTTTGATAGATCTAGATCTAGATCTAGTTTTAGGAGAAGTGCAGGAAACCTGTATTTTCTATTTTGTTTTCTTTTGAAAAGTTCTATGAATGATACCATGTGGCGTTTATATCTACATATGTCACAGTAGTCAAAGGTTTAAAGAGAATATGCTGACAAACTTTCCCAGGATTGTTACAGGACATTGTTTTCTTTGAAACTGATTTGGCTAAATTAAGTAAAATGAAAATTATAAATATCTAGATCTAGATCATAATGCAAAATCCATATATGAGAAGATTGTATCAGTTTATGACAGGAAAGAATTTGTTTTTAACTCATTCAAGGGTAAGATTGTGCAAAAAATATAAGGGGCAGGAAAATGTGCTTGTCTTTTTGTGTAAGTGAACCGATTCCAAGAATAGTAAATAGATTATTATATTTTCTCTCCTGCTCCATTTTATAAAGTGTGCCAAAACAGCAACTTAATTTTAATGTTTAAATATTGATAACTTAAAGAAGGTTTTCAACAATCTAGATCTAGATCTAGGTGCAAACTTTCAAAGGATTTTATCTATAGAGCACTGTTTTCACCATGTCAGATAGCCACACCATTCCTGAAAGTAGTGCAAGTTCCTATTTCTGGAAATTGAGTTTTTATTTTCAAATATTATTTCATAAAGTTTATTATATTAGTTGTTGTAATTAAACAGTGAGAGATTTGTAATGTTTTAAGTACCGGTATTGAGAGATATTTCCTTAAGTTTTTGTAAGGAAATAAAAATGTTTGGGAGTAGTGGTCCAGTTGTAATGCTTATTTCACAATATAGTTTTGATTTTTATGGATAGAATGCAATGCTTTTTATAAATTTAATAAAAATCCACTCACCAGATACTGTGTGTTGTTAACATTAAACCATTCACACTGTTTCACAAGATGAAATCTATGCAGCTACCCTTAATTGGACAATATGTTTAATAATAATGGTTTATCACTCAGGACAACTTTTACCAAAGTAGAAGGAGAATTTGAACAATTTTTTTTTTATTTTTTATTATCCAGATGGCAGATGACATCAATCATGCAGCAGACAATAATACAAACCCTTTAAAGCGGTTACCAGTGCTGGTAAGAATTTTATTCAAATTTTCCTCTTGAATAATCATTCAGCATTATTTTTTGTCTAGATATTATGAAGACTATTACATTTACCCTTTTGACAAACAAAATTTTTTGTCTTTAGCACAATTAATCAAGAGGTCAAGGATTTTTTCACTTCCATCTATTCTTGTTAAGGGTAGCAGTTATTGCTGGTATTTGTGAGCATCATGTATGATAGTTATCCATTTTAGAAGTTTCATAATCAAAACAGCTCTACTCCACCTATAGTAAGAGCACCACAGAAAATTAAAAGGTCAATTTAATTCCTATAAAATCCCTTCATGCACACAATTTTCCAATTCTTTTTTTATAAAAAAAAAAGAACAAAGAAAAAAAAATCACTTGGAGGAGAAATTATGTAGACTTGACTCCTCCTCTTTTTGTTGTTGTTTCAGTTTCTACTCAAGTGTTATTAGTCAAGAGGCTAAAAAGAATCTAATCCTGATTTTCGTCTCTAGAATTGCTATTGCATGATTTTAGATTTGTCTTTAGAATACAATTTAAGCCATTTAGAATGGTACCTTTCAATAGTCTCTTTTTTTTTCTTTTTCAGTGAACAGTTTTTCATGAATTTATGGCCAAAGAAAAAGAAGCTTGTTCGTCCAAAGAAAACATCCAAAAGCCAAGCATGAGGCAGAATACCGTGCCAGGCTAAAGACAGATGCTGAAAATGGGCAGCCTATTGCTTGAAGCAGAAATATCTGGTAAAGAATTATTGGGGCAACTTAAAGTAGGAGCAGGAGGAGGAGCAAAATATAAAAAGCAGTAAGACTATGAGATACAAATTGAAAAAGTCAATGACTCTACTAAAGTGTGCCTGAAGCTGAAAATATTCAGCTTGAATATTACAAATCATTTACATTGTAGTTGTGAAGCTGAAATTTTAATTTTATTTGGTCGATTTTTCTTTAGTTGAATCTACAAAATATATTTGTTGATATTGTTTACAGAAATGCATAGTATATGATTCAAATTTAAGGTGGTTCCCTGATACCTGAAGAAAAATTCTCCTTCAGTTCTGTTAACACTTTTGACTTTTGAAGCATATGATTTGAAGTTTTTAAAATTTACTTAGTAGTTGTTACAAGGCTTCTCATTTCATCTGGGATGCAAGACATATTACATGTTTAGGTGTCAATGAAAAGCCCAATTTAAACACAACTTATCAAGAACATTTCTCAATGCAAATTAGAACGATGAAAGGTCAGTTGAAATGCATCTGATACTTTATGCCATGAATGAAATTTTATTCTTGGTGGATGCAAATTGTATGAAAAAATACTTAAGTGACCAGTTTGGTGTATGCATAGTTCAACCTCATTTGATTTAAATAAATGTGTACGTCATAAAATCATATTTTAAATAGGAGTTGTAAATTTTCATGCTATAATCCTAGCAAATGTATATGTTTACAAAAAGGCCCATTCTTTGCAACTTTTTTAAATGAAGGGGAAAGATCAAATTGGATGAAATGATTATCATTATGATTTCTAGCTTTTTATTTCTGTATGACATACATCTCCTCCTCTTCTTTGAATTATAGAATTATATTTCCACTGCTTGGAAAGTACTAATGTGTGCAAAATTGCTTGTTTTTAGATAAAAGAGCAATACTGTCTACAATAAAGTAAACCAATAATTTATTTTGATTTTCATGATGCAACATAATTACAGTTAACTTTCTTTGCATAGTTCTTTATTTTTTTTAAATCTTTGACATGATCAGTGTTGTGGAATTTGTTAAAGAGTTGCAGTTCATTGTTTGTTTATCAGTTCTTTCCATTGTTCATTTTGACCTGACAATTTTTCAAGAAAATTAAAACTTAACAAAGATATTGATGAGAAAATAGAACCTCTTACATTAATTTTTTTTAATTCATTCACAAGTCTCATTCTTGAGTAGTTGAACTTATTAGCAGAGAGTGGCATGACTTCTTTACATTTTGTTTGTTTTTTTTACATATATTTTTTGTGTTTATGTAGTTTTTTTATAATGGTACAGTATAATGAATAGAAGGATACAAATAATTTTGAACTCATTCCCAATGAATAACCCTGATCGATAGGCAATTTTAGACTAAAGAAACATTACATGTAGTACTTAATGATAAATTTATGAGTCTGTGGAGTACTTCCAAATAATACGGGGTCTGATATTTTTCATAATATACTCTTACAACATATAATCCTTTAAAAAATATATATTTTTTCAATTAAGAATGTTTTGACTATGAGCGCTTGAAAAAGATGTTTTTTTTTCGTGTTATTTTACATATCAAGGGCAATTTCTGGCTAGAATGAAGAATAAACATCTTATTTAAGCTTTTATCCTAAATTAAAAGATTATTGCAACGTTTTTTGGTTATAAGTGTATCCAAAATATGATTATTTTTAGAATAAAATATCAAAAACTCCATTTTAATATTGCGTAATCAATCAAGGGCAATAACTCTGTCAATACTAAAGTACTTATATAAAAAAGTATATGGTATCTTCAACAAAGGTCTATACTACAACTTTGCATCTTTGAGTTATATAGAAATGTCTGTAGCTTTCAAGATAAAGGCATGCCATATGGGCGTAAAATCATGATAGATCTAAGCTACCTATATTTGGCAATATATATGTATATATTAGAGAGTAAAAGTATTAAAACTCGCTCGTTTATATATATATATATATATATATATATATATATATATATATATATGTACTGTCAGTTACTCTTGCGTGTAGATTCATTCGCATTTCCAAGAGATTCCTCTCTATCACCCACTCTAATAAACAAGTACAGTCATTTCCAAACTATTACAAGGAATCTAATAGCTAAGGGTCAAATGACTAAGGTAATATTAAATTGCGTGCGTATTATTGATTCATGCAAAAACTATATTACTTTGAGTTATAGCAAAAATTAAGTCAATACATTCCGACATATTGACTTCGACTTCACTTTTCTAATTCGTTTTAACGGTTTGGTCTGTTACATGTCCTATTTTGACGGTTTGGCCTGTTACATGTCCTGTTTTAACGGTTTGGTCTGTTACATGTCCTATTTTGACCATGTGATGAGAAGAGAGAAACTAGAACATCTTGTGGCGAATGGAAAGATGGATTGAAAACACACCGGGGGAAAAATATAAAAAGATGACAGATGGACTAAAAGAGTAGCTAAAAGTATAAAGATGGACTAAAAGAGTAGCTAAAAGTATTAAGATGTTAGAAGGACTTAAAGAATAACTAAAAGTATAAAGATGGACTAAAAGAGTAGCTAAAAGTATTACAATGTTAGATGGACTAAAAGAGTATCTTAAATTATTACAAGTGACAGATGCACTGAAAGCGACAAAGGATAGAGATACGTTGAAGGTCATGATCGACTACACTAACAAGCACGAAACTTAATTGACTGAGCTATGAAAAAAAAAGAAAAAAAATGACGTGGAATATTGTAATGTTTTAGTGATAAGTCCATTGTTTTTCCTCTTCTCTTTTCAAGGTTCATATACAGAAACATCACAAAGATCTTCAACTGGCTCACCAGGTATTTCTCTTTCTTTCTTTCTTTCTTTCTTTCTCTCTCTCTCTCTCTCTCTCTCTCTCTCTCTCTCTCTCTCTCTCTCTCTCTCTCTCTCTCTCTCTCTCTCTCTCTCTCTCTCTCTCTCTCACTATCTCTCTCTCTCTCACTTATTGCCAGTAAGTTTTTGTAAAAATATATTAGTCATATATAAAATTTCAGTCTACTGTGATTTCTGAAAACTTCCTTAATTTTTTTTGACGTATCATTTAAGCAACATACCTAATCTGATAAAATACAACTTTTAGAAATGCCAGAACAACTTACAACCCCGCTAGCCTTATCTTGTAATCTTCAGTGTGTAGAAAAAAAAAAAGGGGGGGGGGGGGGGGCTATATAGATGGTAATAGGTGCTAACCATGTGCGCTCTATATCTGGGTGTCTCTCTTTCTTTCATCTCTCTAGCTCAATCCGACTCTTAACCCTTCCGGGCCTGCCTCTCTCTTTCTCTCTCTCTCTCTCTCTCTCTCTCTCTCTCTCTCTCTCTCAGACACACACACACTCACCCTCTCGTCTCATCATAACTTCTAATACATTCAAATATTTACACTTTGAAACTCAGATGCGCATGTACACCTCTTCGAGATTTGATAACACAGTGGTACAGTGCATTAGATACCGGCACTGGAGTGACACGTCAAGAGCAAAACAAGGAATGACAGAATGTGAAAAACAAATAAGATAAAATGATATTCAGAGATGGAAAAAAGACAAAACTTGATATGTAGAAGCTTAGATCGAGAGACAGACTGAATGAGAGAGAGAGAGAGGAGAGAGAAAGAGAGAGAGAGAGAGAGAGAGAGAGAGAGAGAGAGAGAGAGAGAGAGAGGAGAGAGAAAGAGAGTGGGTGACAGCGATACAGACAGAGGTGTGTGTGTGTGTGGGGGGGGGGTGGGGGCAAAAGCGAATAACTGACGCCTAAACACCATAATCTTAGAAAGACTTACTTCTTTGCTGAATATAATCGACCTCAAGAGTAATTGCTGTCATTGGTTGGCGATGTTGGGATTACAGTTGACTTGCTGACAAGGAAGACAGCTTCTCTATCTTCCTCTGTCTGTGATCTGTATTGTCTTCTGATATTCGGGATTCCTTGATGCAGTACCTTTTTAAGAATTAATGTTTGCTAGCCTGCTCAGTGCTTCACACGAAACATGAATATCCAGTGAAAATTTCTCCGGGAAGGTAAACAAGATTTTAACGAGTCTTTTGCGACAGTGGTTGAAATCGACTGTAACGAAGAAATAAAAGCCTTGGAGGACGAGATTGAAGAAGTCGTCGGAAGGATATGTTAGCTCAAAACCCATTTATGACATTCAATTGGGTCCTTCGGAAAATCAGATTATTTTCAAGTTATTGCTGAACTTTATTATAACTTTACTAAGTCATTATCATTTTTACGATCTCATTGTGTTTTACTTTCTGAAATAATTTGTCCACATTGCAGTTCTAAGTGTAATTACCGCGAGGATCAGCGTATTTGGCGCTGTAGAAAATCTAGTGTTAGTCACGAAAAAACACAGTGAAGTAGAGGAAGATAGCGATACGGAGGTGTTTGAAGTAGCCGTGAAGTAGAGGAAGATAGCGATACGGAGGTGTTTGAAGTAGCCGTGAAGTAGAGGAAGATAGCGATACGGAGGTGTTTGAAGTAGCCGTGAAGTAGAGGAAGATAGCGATACGGAGGTGTTTGAAGTAGCCGTGAAGTAGAAGAAGATAGCGATACGGAGGTGTTTGAAGTAGCCGTAAAGTAGAGGAAGATAGCGATACGGAGGTGTTTGAAGTAGCCGTGAAGTAGAGGAAGATAGCGATACGGAGGTGTTTGAAGTAGCCGTGAAGTAGAGGAAGATAGCGATACGGAGGTGTTTGAAGTAGCCGAAACGGAGTGAAGTTAAGAGCTGTCTTTATTATTATTTTTTTTTTTACTCTGTGCCGTTTCTTGTCTTTCCGGTTCATCTTGACCTTGATTTGATCGTGAAAGTCACTTCATTCTTGTCTTTTTTTTGTGTGTGTGTGTGGGGGGGGGGGGGGGTTGCGGGGGGCATTTCCCCCGCTCATTTTTTATTTATTGATTCTTTTTTTTCATTATTTATGTACTTAGTGGTAGTAATAGTAGTATAGAAGTAGTAGTAGTAGTAGTAGTAGTAGTAGTAGTAGTAGTAGTAGTAGTAGTAGTAGTAGTAGTAGTAGTAGTAGTAGAAGTAGAAGTAGAAGAAGTATTAGTAGTAGTAGTAGTAGTAATAGCAGTAGCAGTATTAGTAGTAGTAGTAGTAGTAGTAGCAGCAGCAGCAGCAGTAGGAGCAACAGTAGTAACAACAGTAGCAGTAGTAGTAGTAGTAGTAGTAGTAGTAGTAGTAGTAGTAGTAGTAGTAGTAGTAGTAGAAGAAGTGCAGTAGTAGTAGTAGTGGGAGCAGCAGCAGCAGCAGCAGTAGTAGTAGTAGTAGTAGTAGTAGTAGTAGTAGTAGTAGTAGTAGTAGTAGTAGTAGTAGTAGTAGTAGTAGTAGTAGTAGTAGTAGTAGTAGTAGTAGTAGTAGTAGTGGCAGTAGTAGTAGTAGTAGTAGTAGTAGTAGTAGTAGTAGTAGTAGTAGTAGTAGTAGTAGTAGTAATAGTAGTATACAAGTAGTAGTAGTAGTAGTAGTAGTAGTAGTAGTGATAGTAGTAGTGGTAGTAGTAGTAGTAGTAGTAGTAGTAGTAGTAGTAGTAGTAGTAGTAGTAGTAGTAATAGTGGTAAGAAGAAGTAGTAGTAGTAGTAGTAGTAGTAGTAGTAGTAGTAGTAGCAGTAATTTTGTAGTAGTAGTAGTAGTAGTAGTAGTAGTAGCTGCAGTAGTAGTAGTAGTAGTAGTAGTAATGCAGGCTAGTAGTAGTAGTACCGTAGTAGTATGTAGTACATTGGTAGTAGTAGTATGGCTAGCAGTAGTAGCAGTAGTAGCAGTAGTAGTAGTAGTAGTAGTAGTAGTAGTAGTAGTAGTAGTAGTAGTAGTAGTAGTAGTAGTAGTAGTAGTAGTAGAAGAAGAAGAAGAAGAAGTAGTAGTAGCATTTATAGTAGTAGCAGTAATAGCGGCAGAAATTTTGTTAGAAATATGGCTGCATTAGTAGCTGCAGAAGTAGATTCTTTTCTCCAATGCAGGCTGATTTACAGCTACCGAGATTGTATGTGGAACATTGGTGTTTGTGACTATGGCTACTTACGGCGGACGGTGAGTGTAGAACATTGGTGTTTGTGACTATGGCTACTTACGGCGGACGGTGAGTGTAGAACATTGGTGTTTGTGACTATGGCTACTTACGGCGGACGGTGAGTGTAGAACATTGGTGTTTGTGACTATGGCTACTTACGGCGGACGGTGAGTGTAGAACATTGGTGTTTGTGACTATGGCTACTTACGGCGGACGGTGAGTGTAGAACATTGGTGTTTGTGACTATGGCTACTTACGGCGGACGGTGAGTGTAGAACATTGGTGTTTGTGACTCTGGCTACTTACGGCGGACGGTGAGTGTAGAACATTGGTGTTTGTGACTATGGCTACTTACGGCGGACGGTGAGTGTAGAACATTGGTGTTTGTGACTATGGCTACTTACGGCGGACGGTGAGTGTAGAACATTGGTGTTTGTGACTATGGCTACTTACGGCGGACGGTAAGTGTAGAACATTGGTGTTTGTGACTATGGCTACTTACGGCGGACGGTGAGTGTAGAACATTGGTGTTTGTGACTATGGCTACTTACGGCGGACGGTGAGTGTAGAACATTGGTGTTTGTGACTATGGCTACTTACGGCGGACGGTGAGGGTAGAACAGGGCTGTGTGAATCATAAAACATGAAAAATTGACGAGAAACGGAAATCATATTCTGTAGATCATTTTGTAAAATAATTTTCTTTTTTTTCTTTATCTGTCTATCTCTGTCTCTGTCTCTGACTGTCTGTCTGCCTGTCTGTCTGTCTGTCTGTCTGTCTGTCTCACTCTCTCTCTCTCTCTGTCTCTCTCTGTCTGTCTGTCTGTCTGTCTGTCTGTCTGTCTGTCTCTCTCTCTCTCTCTCTCTCTCTCTCTCTCTCTCTCTCTCTCTCTCTCTCTCTCTTTCGTTGTCCTTTTTTTTAAAGAAGTAACTCTAGAATTCATTCTGTCCATTATATGTATATGTATATATATAGAATCGAGTATTGCCGCAAGGACCAAAGATAAAAATCGAGCTTTGTAAAGAAATAACATGGAAAAAAGTCTTTAGCATTGCAGCCTCAGTATATCATACAGACATAAATATATATATATATATATATATATAGCGCATGAATAAGCGGTGCATCATAATAGAGGTATAGACATGAATAAGCGGTGCATCATAAGAGAGGTATAGACATGAATAAGAGTCTTTGTAAGATCTTGAATTAATATTTGGCGTTGAGGCGAGTGATAAAATAATACAAAATCCGCACAAAGGTGCTATATGTCCACAGGCAATCAACTTACAATGACAGACATTCAGGGAATATCCCATGTGCCATCAAGAAGAACAAAATGGAAGCAACAGAATAACATAATAAAACATGCAAATCAATCTCTTTACATACTTATATTATAAAATGTTTTATTTCCTTTTTGCTTTTCAATCCCTCAGTCGGAGAAGAAGAAGAAGAAGAAAAATATAACCGACTGCAACAATAAAAACAACTGTAATAACATGATCAAAAGAATTCGTTCATAATCACAAAAAATGATAATAATGGAAATAATTGATGGAAATAGTTTTATTTTATAGAGTTATTTAAAAGATGATCAACGATGACCACTATGGAAAGATAGACAAATATGCTATAGTGGAAACTTAAAAGAAATGGTTAGACTTGGCAAAAAGATTTATGTGATATTTGAACTAAATATAAGGGTAAAGAGGGAAGAAGAGAAAGGGTGAGAGAAAGGGTGAGAGAAAGAGAGAGAGAGAGAGAGAGAGAGAGAGAGAGAGAGAGAGAGAGAGAGAGAGAGAGAGAGAGAGAGAGAGGGAGACAGAGAGACAGACTCAGAGACAGAGACAGACAGACAGACAGATAGATAGAGACAGACAGAGAGAGAGAGAGAGGGAGACAGAGAAACAGACTCAGAGACAGACAGACAGACAGACAGAGAGAGAGAGAGAGAGAGAGAGAGAGAGAGGGAGACAGAGAGACAGACTCAGAGACAGAGACAGACAGACAGATAGAGACAGACAGAGAGAGAGTGAGACAGAGAGACAGACTCAGAGACAGAGACAGACAGACAGACAGATAGATAGAGACAGAGAGAGAGAGAGAGAGAGAGAGAGAGAGAGAGAGAGACAGACTCAGAGACAGAGACGTAGGTAAGGAAGGGGCAGAGAGATAGAGAGAGAGAGAGAGAGAGAGAGAGAGAGAGAGAAGACAGAGAGAGACAGAGACGTAGGTAAGGAAGGGGCAGAGAGATAGAGAGAGATACATAGATAGATAGATAGAGAGAGATACATGTATTATAGAAAAACCAATCATAAACCCGAGACCGACATATAAGATGAAACACGTGAAAACATCAGGACAAATGAAATGGACAGGGTTAGAACCTGCACTTAGGTACGCCACCCATCGCCTTGCCGAGACAAGACCAGGCACTTAAACAACGAGCCATTTTCTCTAACAGTGACTATATGCTGGCTTCAATAGAAATTCTAGAATAAGAATTTGCATGTCCCTCGTTAAGAACACATAAACAAGCTAAAGAAGAATATAAGGGCATAGCCTTTTGCTGGAAATTTCTTTCTCACGTAAGTGGCAGGATTTTATTATTTCATGTGTGTGCGTGTGTGTGTGTATTTTTTGCCTTTTTTTTACTTTACTTTTTTGTGGAGGGGGGTGGGGTGGTGGTTGTCTCTTTTATAGACTGAAGGATGACATCAGATTTATTTTTTTTGTGTATGTATGTCAGCATTATTTAGGGATACAATTCTCTTCCCACAGACACGTGGTATTTATTTCACGTACAAAGATCTCCTGTGTATTTGCAAACAGGCACCACTCCTAATTTTCCTCTAATCCTACACGATGTGTGAAAACAATTGTGTGAAAAAAATATTCAGAAAGCTTGTACATGCTTCCAAACCAAAGATATTTAAATTTGGCTCAAAGCAGTTTCGTGAATTGACATTTCTTTCAATTTGTACCTCGTCCCTACCGCCTCCCCCCTTTCTACCCCTTCCTTTCATTTCTAATTTTAGTTTTTTAACTAGTAACGTTACGCAAAAGTTTTGTAGCACAGGGCTGATGTAGAGTTACAGGGATAATAAGGCGCTTGTTAAGACATGCAGTAGACCATGGTGCCTTTCAGTGGCATTCCTCAGGTGGTTTTTTTTTTTTTACTCTCTCTGTCTTGGTCTCCCTCTCCCTCCCTCTCTCTCTCTCTCTCTCTCTCTCTCTCTCTCTCTCTCTCTCTCTCTCTCTCTCTCTCGCTTTCTTCCTCTCTCTCCAACTTCCTCCAACCCTCCCTCTTTCCTCTTCTTTTGCGCTTTATTTTCACGCATCGCTTCCATCGTAAGGAAATGTCAAATGCAAAATCTCTTTTTACACCACAGCACAGACTGAAGAATAACAGTCGGGTATTTACCACCACATATCTCGATCTATCTTTGCTGAAAGCTTTACGGGTTCAGCTGCAATTTGGACTGTGACGGAAATCTTAATCATTTCAGTTTCGTAGCCACGAAGGGTTGACTGGATCAAACCAGCAAGATGAGGTGTCATGTCTGTTGTTTCGCACTTGTGCTGGTTTTGACAACTTTGAAAGGTATTTTATTGGATTTAATTTTGATCAATTTAGAATTCATATATGGGAAAAAACGCATGGTATCTTGGTTTTCTATTTCATATTCTATACGCATGTGTACCAACATTTTTATTTGTTTTAATTTGTTTTTAGATCCTTTTCTATGGAAGAAAAACAGGAAAAAGGAAGTTAATATGAAAGGAAGTCTCAGATTAAAAAGTTAACTAAAACTGTCATATATATTTAACAATATCTTAGATATATTATAAAAAAATTTATAACAACAATGTTGTGACTTTCGTGAACGTGTTTCAAACAAAAACAAATAATATAAATCGCATACATTGGCTTGTTTGGGCTGATTTGTAAATTGCGGCATTGCTCTCTTTATGTCTAAACGTAATAAAAACTTGAGAGACCATAGCACTAAAATCAATTTTCAAAACTGCTGGTATTCAAGGCTAGAGAATTCTATGACATTATGAGAATTTCTAAAAAAAAACCGCACAAGTGACGACATAAAACAGTAAACAGAAATTACAGCTTTGATATTGCTTGTCGTCAATTGTGTGTCTGTGTGTGTGTGTATATATATATATATATATATATATATATATATATATATATGAACATAAATGTCGAATATGAGACTAGAAAGGCTAAGAAACGAAAAATAGATAGATCTAATTAATAACATCACGTTGGCGTCACGGATCTTCGCATGCCTGGAGAGAATGGTAGACAAACAACAGACCAGTTCGCGTGTCCTCGGGTCGAAACACTCGTTTCGCATGACAGAACATGTGGTAAACTCCTCCACTACTTTATATGTATTTATATATGGAAATATGGGAAAAAAAGGTAATAAATTTTTGTTTTCTTTTTTATTCAAGCATTCTTTGTAATAACCAAATCACCCATCATAATTCACAACGCTTTCTGTCCTAGGTACCAATGGATCTACAACCCAGCGGACCACGGAAGTGACACCTGGTAGGTTGGTAGATTTGTTTTGTTTTTGTAATTTCGCTTTGTTCGTCATGGGTATGGGTCTGTTTTTTTCTTTGTATTTTGTTCCCTGGTGAAAATAAATAGAAATGCATGTTTCACTAATGAATAACTTTTTTTTATTACCAAAGTAGATATATAAATCTTTTTCATAACTTTGTGATATTTTTCATTTTTTCCAGTTTTCAAACGGTTTACTAAAGAAGAATTTACTACAATCATCTTCTGCTGTTTTTTAAATCTTTCTTTTTTTTTTCCTGATTTACTGACACAAACGTTTTGAAGGACAACATAATTATGATTTTATTTGCTAAAAAAAGTCTTTCAGGTTTTTTTTCTAATCCTCATTTTTTTTACCTTACATAGCGTTGAAAATGACTTATAAGATAAGACTATAGCTATTTAATCTAACTGATGAATGAACATATATGCACACTACGAATATTATTATCATAGCGCAATTGAGTCAAGTTTTTTTTTGTAAACCATGTTTTATCTTTCGAATATTATTACAAGAAGGTGAAGATCCGTCTTTAGTTAGCTCGAGAAGTATTTTATAAACAAGAATAACTAAAAAGCATTCGTGTCCCATTAGTATGGCAGCTTTCTTAAGGCTTTGGACACGGAGACAGTAAGACAGTTTCGAGTTCGAGATAGATAAATAGAAAGGCTAATCTTCACACTTATTAATTATAAAGAATCTAAAAGAACGTGTGTATCTCTGTAATAGTATAAATATAACACTCAAATTGAAATGGCACATAATTTTAAAACTATGTGACAAACCAAAAAAAAAAAGAAATAATACAAGTAATAATTTAATGTATAAATATTTTGCCTTTAATGCTGCTTTCTTAAAAGTGTCTTGTTTTTCGAGGTGGCGGTTATGTTGGCATGGTTGAAGTAATAGTATTTTTGGGGGGCCACTCTTGCTTTTTTCACTTTTTTTTCAGTATCTTTATTTTTTATCTTCTTTTTCATCCATTCAACCACTTTAAGAGATATTTTTGATTACCTTTTTAAGCAAGCACTTTAATTCGAATTGTAAAACTAAATTTAGAATAAAGATTGAAAATGATTTTTTTTTTATTTACACAACTGAAGCTAAGATGTTATGGGGTTTGAAAGGGGATGAGAAGTTCACATTTTGGGTAAGGCAAAAAATGTAATCAAAATTACAGCTTTTAGTTACTTAATAAATGATAGAAATGTAGGCCTGTGGTAGACGCAGGAGTCTGCTAAGCCAGGTCAGTAAGAAGTTAGAATCTACAGTTCAAATCCATTGGCTTCACATGATTCATGTAGTTATACTTTATGCGTACCTAGCTGGGTGATTCCTAACTTACTTCCTACTGCAATAGGACCCACTAGTTATCTATAGAAGCTCAGTGCTTCTTCCTACTCTAAGTAATTGCAGGCCTTAACTGGTTATGGTAGCGTGCCTAGCAGCCGTGCAATACTACAGAGTTCGCACTCTCGGGTCCTTGAGTATCAGTGGAGTACTAAGGCCACTGTTCCCTAACTAATATGACAAGAACAGAATAGCTACACTCCAGAAAAGGAAGAACACAAAAGAGAATTAAAGTTACCACCTATAATAAGTTTATTATACAATGAATGAAAGTAATTCTCAAAGAATAAAATACATAGAAGATCCAAACCAAGTACGTAATAAAAGATACGAACAAAATGGTCAGAATAACAAATGTCTAAAAGAGGCCAAAACAAAGTGTCATGTACATGTAGATGATAATAAAACAAGTGGTCAGAATGATAAGCGCCAAGAAGATACTCAAGATAAATGGTCAGAATAGAAGAAACTAAGAAAGGTTACTAAAACAAAAATGCTCATACAAAAATGCCTAATAGAATTGCACAATAAAATTGCCTAATAGTCAGCCACGCTGAGAAAGAAAAGAAATAAAACATAATATTAGACATACAGCGTAATCAGTAAGATAATCATCAATCATTCTATCCTAACTTTAAATGAAAGTTCAACCTAGCAGAACAAGCACAATCAAAATAACGTCATGTTCTAAATCTAACAGTCATGGTCAATCCAACTTCCCTGTATACTATGAGCATGATCTCATTTGCATAATAGCAACCGCCCATGGCTTGGTCTACTGTATCACGTGGTGCCTCGCCATTGGTCCAGTCTCAGGTAATCATAGAGAGACTAGAGAGGGAGAGGGGAAAAAGGGGGGAGGGGGGGGGGGGGGTAGGACCCTGAATCTAAGATCGCCCTGGCGCTAAACCGAGAGCGTGATCAACGCCTAGCACTGACGCAATCACCAGACTTCTCACATGAGAACGTCAGTTCATAGAGGCCGTGGCCAGTTACTCTCCATAACTGGGAGAAGGGGTGCGCCACGTCCGTCCCGCACAGGCTTAGGATACTCAATACATATAATATTACAAGACTAATCTACATCTTACACAGAATAACGATAATCTGCCAGTTAGACTTATAGTACCGGTAATGCAACAAAGTTCAGTTTAGGAGAATACTTTTCCAGATTAGCGAGGTGATCATAACTTACAATCAATTCATCAGAGGTAAAGACAAAGGTTAACACAATTTTTGGAAAAGGAAATTCATAGCATCATATAAGGATAATTAAGTCAGACGTCTGTCATTCAGCCAACGGTTGTCTGAAGAGAAGAAATTAATACCTCAAATAATAGTTCTTAGAATCCGCTAAATTTACGAGTAAGGACACGGCCTCGCGCAAAATATACCTAACTTAAGCTTTGTAACAGCTTACCCAGAGTCACGTTGATAATCATGTAGAAATACAACAAATGATAACCCAACACAACTTCTCAGTAGTAGTAGTAGAGGTGGTAGTAGTGGTAGTAGTAGTAGTAGTAGTAGTAGTAGTAGTAGTAGTAGTAGTAGTAGTAGTAGTAGTAGTAGTAGTAGTAGTAGTAGCAGTAGTAGTAGTAGTAGTACTAGTAGTAGTAGTTGTTGTTTTTTTGTAATAGCAGCAGTAGTAGTAGTAGTAGTAGTAGTAGTAGTAGTAGTAGTAGTAGTAGTAGTAGTAGTAGTAGTAGTAGTAGTAGTAGTAGTAGTAGTAGTAGTAGTAGTAGTAGTAGTAGTAGTAGTAGTAGTAGTAGTAGTAGTAGTAGTAGTAGTAGTAGTAGTAGTAGTGGTAGTAGTAGTAGTAGTAGTAGTAGTAGTAGTAGTAGTAGAAGTAGTAGTAGTAGTAGTAGTAATAGTAGTAGTAGTAGTAGTAGTAGTAGTAGTAGTAGTAGTAGTAGTAGTTTCGACTTCAATAAAATTCCACTAGGGATGATCACAAAAACTTCCCACTGTCTCAGTAATTCCAATACTTCTAACCGACGTGGCCACTTGATACTCCAAAAAGGTACTGACAACGAGTCTTTCCGAGCTCTACATTTATAGTGCAAACTCAGTCAGCACAGTCCCCGGTCAAAGACTTACCTGGTTTCCCAGTTAGTCGTTCATCTTCCCTAGAAAAAGGGTCAATGCCGACCGAAGAGAATTTACTCCGTCGAACGGAACAACCCGTTTCCCCAACTAAAACATCACCCGACCGAGATCATAGAATCTACGAAAGCGTTATAGAATCGTTACATCTACGTACGATATTTAGCATCTCCCGATCAAAGCATAACATAAACGTAGCACAACTAGTGCTTTCCCAAAATTCCCCAAGACCCCCGAATCAGAGTACGTACAAAGCCGACCGAAGAAAAGCTTCTCTAGCCAACTGGACAGGAACAAAAGAATAGATCGGCTAGTCAATGTAATCATTACAACAAGGTATCTTCCGAATTATTATAGAAATGGAAATAAACCGCTAGAGGCGCGGAGCCTAGTTTCCCACCATTAAACTAAGTCTACTGATATGTTAAGAACCTAGAAGTTCACTTGGCTCCACCCACAAGCTGATAATTGACATACTAAATATCTGTTTTAAAGGCCTACTGCTACGCCACAATAAATAGAAGTTCTATACCAGCCTCCTTACATATGTAACACATGAGGACATCTTTTCTTTTTTTTTACAAACTGCATTGTTAATATTTAAAAGAAAACGATGCTGGAGAAATATATATCCGGCACAACGTGCCAAAAAATTTACATTAAATTTAAAAACAAAAGCAATATGAAAACAACAACAAAAAACAAAAAGGAAAACAAATATAAATAAAAATATTACCAATATATATATATATATATATATATATATATATATATTTCTATGTGTGTGCGTGTGTATACATAAACTATTGAGACAATCCCCAACTAGTTGCTATAGGTCTAGATCTAATCTTTATAAGAAACAAATCTCAATAAAGAATGCCAGAGTGGGAAAGATAACTGTATGTAAAAGTAATAAGGTTTACTCGGAAACTAAAAAAGTTTAAATTATTCTTATAATTAAGATAAATCATAAATGAATATAAAAAACAATACAGGATTGAATAAATGCTATACTTGATGATAAATATGATCCATTCTATGATACAAGTTTACGTAATGAAGTCTTTACACTAAGATAACTTAGTTTTATTTTTATCCGCCTAAAAATCAATCATCAATTTAAAATTTAAGAAGTATATGAAAGTTATACTGTGTTAGGTATCTTAATTTCAATTACAACAAATGTTTACAACGTTTTTCAAATGTATTTTTATCGTTACAGCTGTGAACTCAAGTTCAACAAAGTCACCTGGAACAGAATCCCCAGGTATTTCTTTCCTGGCCTTGGTACTTTATATGGTCACCTTAATGAAGGGTAAAGTGTAGATTGCATTCATGCAGACTTGGTCTGCGCAACAAAAGACAAATTAGTGTCTGTTGAAAAAAAAAAACATACTTTCAGCCTGTACAAAGTCAGTCGATCCCATTATTTAGGGCCTTTGCCTTTGCTCAAAGAGAAGTTCCTGTGAAGGAATAGGTTGGAACGCACTGGGGAGAGAGTTAGCAGGGAGTCTTCAGAGAAGAACAACTACCCCCTCCCGCCCCTCAAACACCATTAGGTTCTGAAAAAGGCTGTTTCCAGCCCTCAGGAAACGATAGAGTACAATATCCCTGTGACTTCTACAGTTCTACAGTCACAAACAACATTAGGCCCCGATCAAGTCTAAGGGTTAGCGTTGGTTACATGAGATCAGACCCTGCCACCAAGAGTCGAACCATCGACCTCCGTCCTACCGTCTGAGCTATCTAGCACTCCGTATACCAAAGTCAGTGTCTTTAAAGACATCCTTAATTAAACCCACCCACTCATATGTTATTTTCAGCTGTGAAGTATTAAAGTAATAGTAAATTTGCATATTATTTTGAAGTTATCACAAAATTAATATTAGAAGTCAAATTTAGATTTTATTCAACAATCTCTGCACAATATTTTTTCTTGGGTAGAGGAAGATGTAACGTATATTTGATTATTACTTTTGCAAGTCCATAAAGTTTTCAAAATAATTTCTTTATTTTTAAATTTTCTATACACCAGAATTAATTTGAGCTCCAAATTAAAGAACAAATGTTTAAACTAATTATTGAATATCTTTAATTTACCTACCTTTTTCAGCAAACTTTTTTCACATATCAAATTGAGCTAGAAGTAAAAATGTTGTGTCACTTAATGAGTGCAAATGAGCCAACAGAAATGGATATCAAATTGTATCATACCTGAACCACAAGAGTTGTGGGTTCTACTACTGATTCTGTACTTTCCAAATCTGTTTTAGATCCTTTTAAACGCTTATTAGAAAGCTGTAAATTTTCGCATTAAGTGCGTAACATAGACTGCCTTGCGGGCTTTCTTAGCCGCGCAGTTATTTAAACCTACGTGATAATAAATGGTAAAAAATATATGTAAACAGATTAGAATTTTTCGTAATTAGATAACTATTCTTATTCATGGAACACTCATTCAAAGCAAGAATAGCCTATGCCATTAAATTTCTTACCACTCTTGGCCCACACTTGCTTCGAGGTAAGATGAATTACTCATTGTGTAACTCAGGGTTTTTAAGTTGAACTCTTTATTCCATTATAGGTCAAGATTGTAGCAATGGAATATATCAGTGTTGGCAATATTGGTACATAGAATTTGAGAACGCAACAAGTGAAGATGGTTCGTGTAGGTAAGGCTCTTTTCAAGCATAATTGTTTCTTTTTCGCAGCAATAACATGGACAAAATTGTTTTACTTTTTTGCTGCTCTCTTATTTTTAGATTTGATAAAATGTCATAGAAAAAAAGTAAGATGACTGTTTTTGCAAATATTTCCACCAAAGGATCATAAAGAAGGTTTTAGTTAGTTCACTGAGAGATTTAAAATAGTGCAAGATATTAAGTTGATCCTGAAATAACAGTTAGACGTATCCAATTAACCAGGATTACTTTGACAAACTGTTTTCCCCATCCCCAGCCGTTTTCTCCCTTTCTCTGCCATAAGGCATTAGATGCCTAGTTTGGACTGGAAACGTGCCTGATCTAAAGCAAAAACAAAATATTCAGAGACAGTAATACCTTCTCACTTAGTGTAGAGCTAAATTAGATGATATTTACAAAAATCGATTCGTCTTCAAATATATGTGAATTTGAAATTAATTTCTTTACTTTACCACAATATTCTGAATTTGAACATAATAATTAGAAATTTGGACACTGATCACTGAGTATGGATTCAAATGCTTTTTCCTGTCTCTTGATATGTAATCAAGTAGGGCATAAACATTTCAAGAGATACCATAAGCACACAACTATGCGACTTTTTAGAGCTATTTATGCAAAAAGTATGATAACTTTTCCCCCATCATTAATTTTTTCAACGAAATCTAGTGTAAAAATAACACTAACACTAAAAACTGCTGTTACTTGTTTCAGAGCTATAAATAAGCTAGCAGATTGCTACCTTGGTTTGGACCAATGTGATCCTAACTACATACGCTTTGAAGTAAGTGTTAACACATTTTTGCTTTTAATTTTGTCTTTGCATTTTTATTGGTTTTCTGCTGCTCGCCCGTTATTTTATAATCATAAGCCTTTAAAAAAAATTATTTCTACTCATTTCTTTTTACAATATATATATATATATATATATATATATATATATATATATATATATATATATATATATATATTACGGCCATTTTTCTTCTTCTGCTTGTTACATGTGTCTATAGAAATATAGAAATGCAGCGTATCACGCGAGTGTTCTTTTTCACTCACGGTCTACACTTATTCATGATGGGTTTTTTTTCTCGATTTATATTTTGAAATATCCACTTCAAAACGTTAGTACGATCTTGTACATGAATAAACGTATTTTGATTTCATTCCAAGCGACAATGAAATCCATTTAAGGATAAAGTTAAAGATAAAGATCAGAAGTCCTAGAATAGATTTAAAACACCTAGTTGAAAGTGATTTTCTTAAATTCTAGTGTGCATCGACCCATCGGAAAGTTCTCAAACAAATGATATGTTTGTGTTGATATTTGGACCATGGTTAAATTATATATCTATCTATCTATCTATCTATCTATCTATATATATATATATATATATATATATATATATATATATCTACACTACTTCTAGTTTTTATATGTATATAGATACGCGAGAAGCATTTATAGTTCATGAAAAAACCGTGATGATCATGGGCATAAGCATCTGAAGCCCCCGTCGAACAGAGCAGAACTAAATAGGGAACAGTAACTTAGATCCGCGAAGAAAGTCTCTGCCCGCTCTAACCCCCCCCCAGCCACTGACACTTCATCACAATCAAGATCAGAGATTTATAACCGATAAACAACGCTAACAGTATCTACAGAATAATAAAAATGTGCCATCAGTAAAATATAGTATTCCCTAAAACTGATACCTTTGGATTTTATAATACATATGCGATAATTTTATTATCTAAAAAACCCAGGAACACTGTATTACATGTCTGTGAGGCGAGCTTGTATCAACTGAATCAACATGACATAAGATGCTGTAGCTAGGCATCCATGATAAAAGTATTCTAGCAATAGAGTTCAGCTGTTTTGCATTCAAATTCACATTAAAATCTCATTCTTTTTAACCAAAAAACATTGAACCAATATTTTGGGAAAATTTTGTAAGGATTTATATCCATCAATTCATCTTTTTAAAATTATTTCCAGTTTGCCACAAGTCCACAATCTAGATCTCGATCTAACTTTGTGTACTTTTTACGTCTCTTCACCGTTATGATGGCGAGGTGTTTAGTTACCATCAGGTGCACAGGGAATGAGACAGTTAAATGTTACTGGATGAAGTTAAGAGACTGTGTTTGTCAAAAGACACAATAGATGAATTCGCTTTGATGCTAAAAGATAAATTTCCATCTGCAGCAATAAATGATTAAATTTACGCCAAAGAACAAGATTTAACGCAGGAAAAAAATGCTGCCTGTCATATTCTCTGACGTCAAGACTTACAAAAAAAAAAAAATTCAAAATAGAAACATTTGGGATGCCTTTATCCATACGTGATACTGTACACAAACTTGGAGAGATCATTATGGATATTTTTAAAGGCGGATTATGAGAACATGTTTCATCAAATTTTTTTTTTTATTTGTATACTGAATTCTGGTCATTGAAACTGTTTTCAAGCAATTATTTTAGCAAACAAGAATCATTTGTAATTAAGTTTACCCGTAGTTTCAGTCTTTTCTTTGAGGCAAAATAGGTGAGTAAAACAGATGAAGGTTTCAACGACTTTAATACACTTTATTATGCAAATTTATTTTTCATTCATTACTCAGTATAATTTGGTGTGACTTTTTAATTGTTTGCAATGTTAACATTTTGATGTTACAGTCATTTAAAGCAGTATTTGTTTGAAAGATTTCATTTGAATTCTCAATGAAAATTTAATAGTCTAAACTGGTACTTTCATCTATTTAAACATACAATTTCACAATTTTTTACAGAAAAAAAGAAAACCGTTTTTATATTAAAAGAAATATTGGGATCATAATTTAAATCCCTGTGTCATTTTTCGAAAAAAAATATTTGAAATTTCATTAAACCTATTTTAAGATGTTATTTCACTGTGACGAGAAAATTTAGAAAACTAGTTGAAAAAAAATGAGAGAAAAAACGTGATAAGAACACGTTAAGACAGCTAAACATGAGCATGTATTTTAACTAGCTGAAATATTAAATGAAAATTCCTCACTTTCTCTAATCTATTTCAGCTGATACCCGGGACCTACAGCTTAGCTCAACAACAAGGCTTACCGTGTGGTAACTTGGATGTCTCCTGTTTGGTCGTATCTAAAGAGACATAACTAAGTTGTTTTAGTTTTTTTTGACTCATGTCGAGATCATAACATGAAGGATTTTTTGTTCCTTTTTTACACTAGTGGAAAAAACATCTTTACATGCGATTTCTGTTATCACCCCATTCCTTGCCACCTCAAAAAAAAAAAAACTCTCTCTCTCTCTCTCTCTCTCTCTCTCTCTCTCTCTCTCTCTCTCTCTCTCTCTCTCTCTCTCTCTCTCTCTCTCTCTCTTTTATCTTATCTTACTCTCTATCTATCTATCTCTTCCGACAATTCTTCCTCAGTATTTTATATTCACACAACAGGTTTTCAGCAATCCTATTTATTTGAAATTTAAGGCAAAATCTCATATTTTTTTTCTAGTTTGTAAATTGAATCGATAAATGATTTAAAAAATAACAGTAAGACAGATCTGCAAAACTTTAAGTTTTCTGGTTGTGAAGCTAAGTTTCTAATACCACGGAGGCTAAAGTTTAAAGTAACTAGAATATTAATATTTACAGTAACAGATTCATACGATTTGCAATAAGTCTTAAATCTAGATATTTATCCTTTACAAAATATCTTGTTCTTTATTCATACTAAGAACCCCGATTCCTATTTAACATTTTGCTACGAGAATGGGGGTGGGGGGAGGTACTTAACTCTTATGTACAAATAGTTACAGAAAGAATGTATGATAAGATCACCAACTATCTCACGAATCAGTAAGAATCTAGCGCAATGAAAAATATCCCTTACTTTATGCTGCTCTTTTCTTTTCAGTGGCTCCGACATTTACATCTCAAGGAATAACAGTTAGACGTAAGTTCTGATAAGTTTCGAATAATTTAAGCATCGACTTCAATTATTCTCTTCATTGTTGGATTAATTAGGGTGTGCATATAAAACGTGTTACTTAACTTTGAAGGTTTTGGTAGGAATCAGAGAAAAAAAAACCGAATTTTTTAGCTTTAGTAATTCGTGATGAATAGATTTAAGGTTTTCTTTTTCTGGAGAAGATTATTATGTTAAAATAAGTTTATTATCTATTGAATATGAAAATGATCGAGTGCTAGACACTATTTCTTTTACCCAAACTAAGTAAACAATCAGATCGTAGTTAAGATGGGCCCCGCTACTTGTTTTAACAATACTGGACTAACCATATTTGATTTTTAAAAATTTTTTTGAAATACCGACTACAAATTTCAGTTCCTAAAGAATTAAATATGTCTTAATTTCTACTCACTTGATTCCCACCCAATTGATATTTCTTTATGTTTTAATTCAATGTACTTTTTAAGGAACTATAAATATGAGACGAATCTCATCGGTGAAGTTATGGTTGCATGTAAAAATGTATTGTCTCTACCTTTTCTTTGCAGATTTTAGAAATTGAATACAGACTGAAAAGAAACATTTCATTGTATTTATTTTTTTGTTTCGCTTTCAGAGTTACCAGATTTTACAACTAAAACACCACAACCGACAGGTGGTAAGTGGGTTTATTTTCGCTTGCCATTTTGGTTCGCTTTTACACTAAATCAGATATGTGCCTGCGTTTTTCGAGATAAATCCATTTTAATAGACAAGAAAAAGCTTTCACAATTGCTAACTATAAAGAATGAAAAAGGACGCATGTGCGTCTATAAAGAGTACAAATATAAAACCAATAAAGGGCACATAATTTTAACATTACGGGACAGAAAAGAAACACTACAACTAATAATTTGACGTGTGAATATTTCGCCTTTATTGCGGCTTCCTTAGAAAAGTTTTGTTTTTGGATGTGGCGGTTTTGCTTGCCACGTCTACGTAATAGTAATTTTTTTTGGCTACTGTTGCTTCTTCACTTTTTCTTTTCGATATATTCTTTATTCTTTTTATTGTTTTTTTTTTTTTGCTATACTTTTCTTTCCTTCCTACGACTTTAAGAGATATTCTTGTTGAAGCAAACACTTGAATTTGAATTGCGAAAGTTATTTTGAAAAAAAAAAATAATGTAATAGATTTTTTTTTTAATTTGCAGCGAATATGCTGTTGTTGGGTTTAAGAGCGGTTGGGAAGTTCACATTTTGGATTTGAGCAACAAATTAAATCAAATTTACAGTTTTTAGTTCCTATGTGAATGATAGAAATGTAGGCCTGAGGTAGAAGCTGGAGTCTTCTAAGCCAGGTTAATATTAATCTAGTATATACAGTTAAATTCATTGGCTTTACTTGGTTAATTTTTTAACGATTAAACTTTTATGGAAAAAATATATACCGTTTTTGACAAATTGGAATGTTGGTAATATTTAAAATTAAAAAAAACTATGCTGGAGAAAGATATACCTGTCGCAAAATGCCAAAAAATGGACACTAAATTAAAAAGAACTCAGATATGAACAAAAACAAATTAACAATTAGTCTCATTATATATATATATATATATATATATATATATATATATATATATGTGTGTATAATTAAAGAGAATCTTAAAAAATATTTTAAAAGTCTAATCTATGTAAGAAAAAAAACCAATGAAGTATGTCAAATTTGGAATGATAACTTTACCTTCATCAAGTGATAATGATAATTAAAAAAAAACTGAAAATCAAAAATTATTCCTATACATATACGCACACATTCAAATATAGGACATTCCATAATTAATTCAGAGCATGTCTTATCATTGATTTCAGAGAACAAATATACTTAAGTAGGCACTCTTAATTTACAGTTAACCGGAATTCAAAACATCGATTACTTTAAAGGAAATGAGGGGAAAACATGAAAGTATGGTTCTAAAACTACTTTGGTTTCTGTTCTTTCTCTACCAGAAGCTTTAGTTGCTGCATAGACTGTGAGCGGTAAGAGGAGAGACAGGCAGAGATATGGAAAGATATACCGTGAGCTTGGTTAGGGGGAGAAAAAAGGTTTCATTTCAAGCATTGTTTGTAATGACCAAATCACCCATCATAATTCACAATGCTTTCTCTCCTAGGTACATATAGAACTACAACCCAACAGACCACGGAAGTGACACCTGGTAGGTTGGTAGATTTGATTTTTTGTTTCATTCTGTTTGTTTTTATCTTGTGCCTGTTTTTTTCTTTTTTGTAGAATTTTTGTGGGTGAAAAATTCGATGGAAATACATGTCTGACATGTGTATAATTCATTTATTTTGCCAAATTATAAGTATATTTATTTCTATTACATAATTTTACTATATATAATTTTTTTTAGATTATAAAAGTTTGATTCAATTAGTTTTTCCGATAATTATCTTTTGTTATTGTTAAAAATCTAAAATTGTTTTTTTTTTAAATTTTGTGACACAAACATTTGGAAGGTAAGCATAAATATGATTGTATATGTTTAAAATGGCTTTCAGACTTTTTTTTCATTCTCATATATTTTTTTAAATTTTAAATAGTGTTGAAAATGATTTGCAAGACACGACTATAGCTATTTAGTCTAATTGATGATTGAACGTATGCACATACGACAAATATTTTTATCATAGCGCAATTGAGACATTTTTTCCTATATCGTGTTTTACCTTTCAAGTATTATTGAGTGAAAGTAAAGCTCTGTCACCAGCTAGCTCGAGAAGTATTTTGAAATAAAAAGAATAACGAACATGTTTTCATATCTTTCTTGCAATCATTTTATTTGAAAAAAGTAGGGTTGTTGTTACATCGTAATTATGATTTTATGATTTTATTTGTTAAAAAATTGTCTTTTAAGTTGTTTTTTATTCTCACTTTTTTACAATATATAACATTGCAATTGACTTATAAGATGAGACTCTAGCTACTTAATCGATCTGAAGTATCGAGAAGTATTTTATAAAAAAAAGAATAACTAAAAAACATCCGGGTGTTTTAGCAGACTTTTGATTGAAGTAAGAGTTATGTACCAGTATTGTTTGCTTAGAGCGGATTCAGCATGCAATATTTTGATTACCAGGTGCAGACTGTTTAGATGGACTAAAGGTCTGCAGAAAGGATTTAGATGCGGCTGACATTAACTCTTTAAGCACAGAACAGTTTTGTGGGTAAGAAACATGAAGCTCAAATAGCATTGAATATTATGGAGAATGCAACTATAGCTATTCCTACAACGTGGCCAAAACCTTCAACATCAGCTCTGCTAATACATAACTTTCATGAATCAGTCTGTCATGAAATAACTTTGAGAGAAAGCAAGAGTCATCGATCTTGTGTACATTTTTCTTCTGTAATATACCGGAGTAAAACTGGGACGTTTTTTGTTTTTCTTTTAAATAGATTTTAAAACCCCCCATTAAACGGTATTAAGCGATTTCTTGAAGGGGAGATACCTAACACAACAGAATTGTAAGAATCGAAGTTAAAATAATAAGAATCTTAAACTTTCTCAGTGGAATTGATGGCAACGGAACAATCTGAAATCGGAAAGTTAATTTCTTGCCTGTTTTGAGGAAGTTCTTGTGATTTTTGCACTGTGATCGTTACCCATATCAGTTGAAAGAGTGGGTAAATCTCTTAAAGTTCAATTTTTTAGAATCATTTTAATCCAAGATGGATCCTCAACTAATATTTACTCGAAAGCAACTCAGAAAATCACAGTGATTATAAAGCGTTCAGGAACTCTACGAGTATTACACCCAGTGGAGGTGTGAGACCCTGTATGACTCAACCTCAGGTCATGCCTAGTAATTATGGCTTTTTAATTCTCTAAATTTTAACATAATGGACATTGGCAGTAGCGAGAACACAGCTAAAACCAGTACCGAGATATTGAAGACCACTTGGCTTTTCATACGAATAGGAAAAAAATTACCTACGCAGAACAGTTGCATTAAAGAATTTGGTATTTTTTTTAAAGATGATACAGAACAATTTGTTTTCTGTGAAAAAAAAAAAGACCAAACAAACTCGAATTGATTCGTCCTCAAACTTTCTTCAAAGCATGCAATATGATTTCCTGTATGAACATATAAAAAAAGTTTTGTCAAACTTAAAAAAACAGCAGAAAAATATGGCTGATTTTTTTTTAGGTTTTGGACTCAAAAAAAAAAAAAAATACATTGAGATGAAAGAAGGATTACAAAGATTGGTTGTCATGTAGTGTGATACACATAGGATATATAACTCTAGAGCATTTTTTACCTAAGGGTTTTCTCCCCTTCAAAAAGACGTATGAACGAAAATAGAAAAAAAAATAGAAGATAAAGGAAAAACATGTATAAGAAAATAAGCCCCCAACAAAACAGAAACAATCACTCTTGTGGGTTTCCCTGTTTATATTTACAACTTCGAATCAACATTGAAACGAACATATACACACTTCTCTCCACCCCAGTCTTCTTGGTCAAGCCAGCGCGTGCTATCTACAGCTGAGCCAATGCGACCGAAACTGGGTCCAATATGTCGTAAGTTGGATTGAACAAGGGAAAATGAATATTTATTTCATTACTATATTTTTTTTTACCAGCAATAGCCCTGAGCATGGGAATAGATGTTATGTTGAGTGTAGACTGACACATTGGCTAAAGTTGTAGTTGGACACCGTTAAGGACATAATATACCTCCTGCCTGAGTAAGACACCTTATGGGTTTGGTGAGTGCTACTCTGTGTTTGATATAACGGTGGTTCAAAACAGGTAGACTTTTTTTCAAATATTTCTTGATTTACCTGATATATATATATATATATATATATACCTAATATTATTTCTATATAAGTATACATATATCAATTTAAACAATCTCTTGGTAATGTTCTCTTCATTCCAGCTGATCCCCGGAGAATATGAAGAAGCCCGCAAGCAACAGAATTTCTGCCGTGAGTCAAGTTTCTCAGAGGATTTTAGTCTTTTACGTTCGCGCTGTTGCAGTTTTCAGCGCTATTGATGTTTCTGTTATAGTTGATGTTGTTGTATTTGTGGTAGCTGCAGCTGTAAATTGGTCTTAATTGTCTGATTTATGGAAATGATAGCTGACATTTAGAATGTATTGCCTACTTTTGGCACAAAATTAGAGTAAGGAAAAGACGGCAAAATAATTTTATAGTACAGTTTTTATGAACTTGTCATTATGCTGAGTTGAAATGATAGTAAAAGAATAGTTATGTCAGTTAAGAAAGGACGATAAGACAGAGAGGGGCAATAGGTAAAGAGATGGAGAAAACGAGAGCAAAACATAGAAAGAGAAACATAGAAAAAGGGAGAGAGCGAAAGAGAGATAGAGAGAGAGAGAGAGAGAGAGAGAGAGAGAGAGAGAGAGAGACAGAGAGAGACAGACAAAAGAAAAGAGAAAAAGACTAACAAAGAGAAAGAAGTTTAGTGACTTTCTCGACGCAAGCTTGATTGCTTTAACATCTCAGAAAATGAAAACAGATAAAATAAAAGAAATAGAAACAATTCCTTGTTCTTATTTTTGTTTCTCTCAGAGTTACCAGATTTTAAAACGACAACACCACAACCGACAAGTGGTAAGTGGGTTTTTTTTTTCGCTTGACATTTTGCTTCAGTGTCTCATTGAATCAGAATTGTGTCAGTGATTTTTGAGATAAATCAAAATGGAAGGGCAAAAACTTTCACACTTGGTAAATATAAAGAATCCAAAACAACGTAAATGTACCTGTAAATTGTATAAATAATAGCTCAAAAGTAATATAATTTTATATTAACTCCACAAAAAAGAAATTCTTCAACTAATAATTTAACGCATAAATATTTTGCTTTTAAGACGACAGCTTTCTCAGATATAATATCTTTTCAGTCGTGGCGGTTTTGGTGGTAAGGTTTACGTAATAGTATTTTGTACTGCCACCGTTGCTTTTTACACTTTTTTAAAAAATATCTTCGTTATTTTTAATTGCTTTTTTTGTTGATCTTTTTTTTCTTCCATTCCACCACATTCAGAGATATTCTTTATTCGCTTGTCAAGCACTCACTTTAACTGTAATTGTAAAACTAAATTTGAAATAAAGAATGAAATTGATGTGTTATTTAAAAAACTGATGCGAAGATGCTGTTATGGGGTTTAAAAGGGTATGGACAGTTTTGGCTCGCGCTTCAAATTAAACCAAATTTACATTTTTTTTAGTTTCGTACTAAATGACAGAAATGTAGACCTGAAGTAGAAGCTAGAATCTTCTAAACTAGATTAAGAAGGATTTAGTATCTATAGTTAAACATCATTGGCTTTACATGATTCATTTATTTACAAACATATTTTTTATGTAAAAAAAATGTATACATTTTTTATAAATCGAAGTATAAGTAGCATTTGAAATAAAAAAGTGCTGGAGAAAAAAAACCAACTAATATTGACCCAAATATATATATTAGCAATGAGGCTCGTTTCGTCTCTCTCTTCCTCTCTCATCCTATCTCTCTCTCTCTCTCGCTTTTTCTCTATCTATCTATCTCTCTATCCACCTGTATATATATATATATATATATATATATATATATATATTTAAACAATTGAATAGAATCTCCAGCAAGATGATAATTATAGGTCTAGATGTAATCAGAATAAGAAACAAATCTCAATGCAGCATGCCATAGATGGAAAGATGACATATTTACAAGTAATAAGGTTAATTTCGGTAAAACTGAACAAGTATAAATTATTCTTATCAATAAGAAAAATGATAAATTGATAATAAAAAAGTGTTTAATGGGGCTGAATAAATATCATAGTTGATCATATACTGTGATCCATTCTATGAAGGAAGTTTACGTAATGAGGTCTTTATACTAAGATATGTTAGTTTTATTTTTATCCGTCTAGACAATAAATAATCCATTTAAAATTTAAGAAGTTTATGAAAGTTATATTGTGTTAGCTATCTTAATTTCAACTACAAGAAATGTTTACAACATTTTTCAAATGTATTCTTTTCGTTACAGCTGTGAACTCAAGTTCAACAAAGTCACCTGGAACAGAATCCCCAGGTATTTCTTTCCTGGCCTTGGTACTTTATATGGTCACTTTAGTGAAGGGTAAAAAGAGGATTGCATTCATGCAGACTTGGTTGCTCAACAAAAGACAAATTAGTGTCTTTTGAATTAAAAAAATATGTTTAAATTAATAATTGAATATTTTTAATTTGTATTGTTAACGTGTGTGATATCAGCCACCTCTCTTAGCAAACTTTCTTTCGCTTATTAAATACTTTGAATAAGGAGTAAACTAATTCTTGTCACGTCTGTATGTAAACGGGCTAGAAGAAGTAGAAGTCAAGTTCTGACATACCTGAACCGCCACAAATGTCGTGGGTTCTACTCAACCGAGGAAAACGACTAATTCTCTCCTCTCTCAATGATCTATATTTAGATCTTTTTAACCTACATGATAATTCATGTTAAAAAAAAAAATTAAAAATAGATTTGGATTTTACAAAATTAGTTAACTATTCTCACTCACATAACACCCGTTGAAAGTAAGAATAGCCTTTACATTTAAATCTCTTCCCCCAGTTGGTCCAATGTTGCTTTGAAGGAAGATGAATCATTCATTGTCTAAGGACAACAACTCAAGGTTTTTAAGTTGATCTCGTTGTTATATTTTAGGTCCAGACTGTAACACCGGAATACAGCTCTGTGTAAACGATTACACCGCAGACGCAATGGCCGTAACAAGTGTAACTGATTTTTGTCGGTAAGGCTCGGGAAAGATGGTCTTTTCAAGCGTATTTCTTTTTCTCAGAAATGTCGGAGACAACACAATATTTTTTATTTTCTTTTTGCTTCCTTTTTTAGATTTTTCAAAATATTTCAAAACAAAATACGTAAGATCACTGTTTCTTCAAATAGTTCCACCCAGGAATCTTTTTTTTTTTTTCACGTAGGATTTGAAAGCCTCGTAGATGTTAAATTTGACTTAAAATAACAGTTAGATTTATTCAATAACCAGGAACTGTTTATAACACTGTTTCTTCCATCCCCACCCATTTCTTCCTTCTCTTTGCCAAGGGTTAGATGCCTATTTTTCACTCCAAACATAACCGATGAAAAGCAAAAAAAAAAAAAAATATTAGATTCAAAATAGTATTTTCTCACTTTGTGTAGAGCTCAATTAGATGACTATTTTAAAAAATATTCAAGTATATGATAAAATTGAATTCTTTTCTTCACAACAAAATTCTGAATTTGAACATAATTATTAGAAATGTTGACACTGATGACCGACTTTGAATACAACTGTTACTTCTTTTCTCTTGAATTGTAATCAAGTAGGGCATACAAGTTTAAACCGATATCATTAGCATACAACTATGCAAATGTTCTAATATTTTTTAGACCTATTTATATAAAAGGTACGATAACTTTTCCCCCGTCATTTTGAACAAAATCTAGTGTAAACCTAGTGTATCACAATCAATGCCTGTTATTTGTTTCAGTATAGCGAAGAATCTAGCCGACTGCTACCTGGATTTGGACGAATGTGATCAAAACTATATCCGGTTTGAAGTGAGCATTCAATCATTGATACTTTCAATTTTCGCTTTGATTTTCTGATCGTTTTTCTACTATTCACCTATGATTTTTCACAGTCCTCTTTTTAAAACCTATTTCTACTTATGTTTTTACTTTATATACATTTAGACCATTTTTTTCTTCTGCTTCTTATAAGTGTCTGTAAAAATGCAGTATGTTATGAATTTGATATTTTTCACTCATGGTTTACATTCGTTAATGAGTTGTTGTTTTTTTTTATTATTACGTTTTGGAATATCCAGTTTAAAGATTTATTTGGATCGTGTATATCAACCAATGTGTTTTGATTTAATCCCAAGCGATGATGAAACCGGTTTAAGGATAAAGTTGAACAGATCAAAAGTCATACAATAGATTTAAAAGACCCAGGTGTAAGCCAGTTTCCAAAGCCTTGTATTCATTGACCTGTTTGAAAATTTTCAAACAAATGACATATCTGTATTGATTTGCGGGCCATGTTTTCTTACTTTATACTCATGTACATTTGTAATATTAAAAAAAGTTTTATTTAAAAACTTTTTTTTTAAATGGATTCTTAAAAAAAACCCTAACAAATTAGCATTTCTTCATCGTAATTCGTAACTTCATCTATTAAAAAATACACTTTAACATTTTTGGACGGAAAAAAGAATACCATTTTTATTAAAGAAAAATTCATAGAATCATAGTTTTAATTTCTACTTCATTTAAAAAAGCCCAATGATTTGACATTTCATTAAAAGTATCTTAAAATGTTATTTCAATGTGAGGAATCAATTTGGAAAATTGATTGGAAAAAAAAATAGAAAAAAGAAGTAGTAAAACCAAGTTAAGAAAGCTAAGCATAAGCATGTATTATTACTTAAAATCTAACTCTGTATCAATGTACATTAAACGAAAATTCCTCACTTTCTCTAATCTATTTCAGCTGATACCCAGGACCTACAGTGTAATTCAACAACAAGGCTTACCGTGTGGTAACTTTGATGTCTCCTGTTTGGTCGTTTCTAATGGGACTTAATTATGCAGCGTCTCTTTTTTTTGACCCATGTTGAAATCATAACATGAAGGATTTTTCGTTCTTTTTTTAACACTAATGGAGAAAACATCATTACATATATATATATATATATATATATATATATATATATATATATATATATATATGTAATCTATCTATCTGTTCCGACAATTCCTTCTCAATATTTTATATTGACACGTATTCAGCATTCCTATTTGATTAAAGTTGAAGCCAAAATCTGATTTTTTCAAGTTTGTAAATTAAATTGATAATGGAGTTATTAAAATCACAATAACACTGACAGATCTGCAACTTTTCACGTTTTCTGGTTGTGCAGTTCTGTTTATAAGACCACAGAGGCTAAAGTTTATAGTAACTTGAATGTTTACAGTAACAGATTTATGCGATTTACAATGAGCATTAAATCTAGATATGTATTCTTTAAAAATATCTTAATCTTTATTCATATTCAGAACCTCGATTCCTTTTAAACACTTTATCCGATAAGGAGGGGATGGGGTTACTTTACGCTTATCTTCAAATATTTACAAAAAAAAATTGATTAATCCATGTATGATAAGATCACCAATAGCCTCACGAATCAGTAAGAATGAAGAGCAATGGAAAAATATCCCTTACTTTATGCTGCTCTTTTCTTTTCAGTGGCTCCGACATTTTCACCTCCAGGAACAACAGTTAGCCGTAAGTTCTGAGAAGTTTGGAATAATTTAAGCACCCATTTCAAGTTTTCTTTTCATTATGCGGTTAATTAAGGTGTGTATATAAAACGCGTTACTTACCTTTGAAGGTTTTGGTAGGAATCAGAGAAAGAAACCGAGTTATTTTCGCTTTAGTAATTTTTGATAAATAAATCTAAGGTGTTCTTCCTCTGGAGGTAATTATTAAAATTAGTTTACTATATTTCAAATATGAACTTGATCGGGTGCTAGACTTTTGAAAGATTACACGGTAATTATGAAACAATATTTATTAACCAAAACAAGCAAACAGTTAGATCACAGTTAAAGTGGGTCTTCTCTTTCTTCTAAAAATACTTAACTAACTATATTTTGTTCTTAATTTTTCTTTTTAATTCAAACACTAACAACCAATTTCAACTCCTAAAGGAATAAAATGATTTGGGTTCATTACAATCTACTTAATTTCTTATTCGTTTATAAAACCATAGTTCTTAGTAAAGATACAGAGAGAAAAAAATTGTTACTTTATCTTTTTCTTCATGACCACCGCCACTAAAGAAATAAAATGATTTGGATCATTACGCTGTGCTTAATTTTTCCTCACTTGATTCGAAACAAAAACTGAATATTTCTTTGTGTTTTTTAAGGAACCATAAATATGCAACGAATTCCAACGGTGAAATAAGGATGCCTGTAAAACATGTTTTGTATCTACTTTTTCTTTGCAGCTCCACGCACAAGCACAACAAAATTATCTACAGCTAAATCGACAAGTATTTTAATTTGACTTTTATAATTGATGGACTCATCTCATAACTGAGAAATTCCAAATTTTATATAGTTAAAGTGTGCTATTCCCAACGACAGACACAATGCTTTTCCAAGGAAATTAATCAGAGGAGTGTGATTTCCAATTCTAAAACACAAACACTATAACACCCTAGTTGCTGGTAAAGATACAGAGCGAAAAAAATAGTTTCTGCTTTACTTTCCTCTATTTAATTTTTCAGGACTGCCGCTATCTCCATCAACAAATGGCAATATGTTTTGAGAGACGTCTGGTCTCCCTTTTGTCATTATTCATTTTAATAATACCCTTTTCTCTCTTTTATTTTTAAATAAAATCCATAGCAATTCTGTCAAGGTATAGGATGTATCTGTCTTTAAAACTTGTCATAGAGGAAACAAAGTTTGTGAGAAGATTTTTTTTTTCACGATGAATATAGTTTTTTTTTCGATCTTTAACTCTTGTATACCTCCTCAGCAACACCGCCCGTTTGGTCCACATCACCGACAAGCCGTGAGTTCATCACGTTTGATTCAAGCTTTGGGTTGTTGCGAATAAAATGTGGAAGATTGCTGCTCTTTTCTTTTTTTTTTTAAATTTGTCCAAATTTTATCACCGTATTATTATATAATTAAAATATTCTGTATGAAAACGGATTCAAATAAATCCCTAAATGATATAACGATTATATATATTTTTAATAGCAATAATCCTTACTGAATATTTCATTATTATGAAAATAATACCGGTAAGAAAAATATTATGTGGCGAAAAGAACAGAGAGAGAGAGAGAGCGAGAGAGAGAGAGAGAGAGAGAGAGAGAGAGAGAGAGAGAGAGAGAGAGAGAGAGAGAGAGAGAGACAGACAGACAGACAGACAGACAGACAGAGAGACAGAGAGAGACAGACAAAAGAAAAGAGAAAAAGACTAACAAAGAGAAAGAAGTTTAGTGACTTTCTCTACCCAAGCTTGATTGCTTTTACATCTTAGAAAATGAAAACAGATAAAATAAAAGAAATAGAAACAATTCCTTGTTCTTATTTTTGTTTCTCTCAGAGTTACCAGATTTTAAAACGACAACACCACAACCGACAAGTGGTAAGTGGGTTTTTTTTTTCGCATGACATTTTGCTTCAGTGTCTCATTAAATCAGAGTTGTGTCAGTGTTTTTTGAGATAAATCAAAAAGGAAGGGCAAAAACTTTCACACTTGGTAATTATAAAGAATCCAAAAGAACGTAAATATACCTGTAAATAGTATAAATAATAGCTCAAAAGTAATATAATTTTATATTAACTCCACAAAAAAGAAATACTTCAACTAATAATTTAACGCATAAATATTTTGCTTTTAAGACGACAGCTTTCTCAGATATAATATCTTTTCAGACGTGGCGGTTTTGATGGTAAGGTTTACGTAATAGTATTTTGTACTGCCACCGTTGCTTTTTACACTTTTATTTTAAATATCTTCGTTATTTTTTATTGCTATTTTTGTTGATCTTTTTTTCTTCCATTCCACCACATTCAGAGATATTCTTTATTCGCTTTTCAAGCACTCACTTTAACTGTAATTGTAAAACTAAATTTGAAATAAAGAATGAAATTGATGTGTTATTTAAAAAACTGATGCGAAGATGCTGTTATGGGGTTTAAAAGGGTATGGACAGTTTTGGGTCGCGCTTCAAATTAAACCAAATTTACATTTTTTTTTAGTTTCGTACTAAATGATAGAAATGTATACCTGAAGTAGAAGCTGGAATCTTCTAAACTAGATTAAGAAGGATTTAGTATCTATAGTTAAACATCATTAGCTTGACATGATTCATTTATTTACAAACATATTTTTTATGTAAAAAAGATGTATACATTTTTTATAAATCGAAG
>JAWDGP010003888.1:7500-22500 GCA_033675545.1 Elysia crispata | reverse complement strand
GCGATATAAATTGCATTACTCATTCATCATAAGCGGTAAATTAATATTTCTGCTATAGCTTTAACGCTGCTGCTGCTACTGGTATTACATGTACTACCACAACTTCCACTAAGCTTCCAATACTAATAAATACCATTTCTGCTGTAACAACAACAGCTGCTGCTACGTGTGGCTGCTGCTACTGCTAGTATTACATGTACTGCCACTATTACTTCTACTTTACTGCTGCTACTACTACTGACTACTGCTGCTGCTGCTACTGACTGCTGGACTGCTGCTACTGCTACTACTGCTGCTACTGCTGCTGCTGCTGCTGCTGCTGCTGCTGCTGCTGCTGCTGCTGCTGCTGCCTGCGCTCTGCTGCTGCTGCTGCTGACTGCTGCTGCTGCTGCTGCTGCTGCTGCTGCTGCTGCTGCCGGTGCGGCTGCTTAGCTTGCTGCTGGCTGCTGCTGCTGCTGCTGCTGCTGAAACTGCTGCTGCTGCTGCTGCTGCTGAACATGCTGCTGCTGCTGCTGCTGCTGCTCACTGGCTGCTGCTGCTGCTTGGCACGGTGCTGCGGTACTGGCTGCTGTAAACACTGCTGCTATCTTAGCTGCTGCTGCTGCTGCTGCTGCTGCTGCTGCTGCCTTGCTGCCGCTGCTGCTGGGTCACTGCTGCTGCTGCTGCTGCTGCTTCCAACAACAACAACAACAACAACAACAACTATTTTAACAGCAACCTTTCTCTTGTTTCATGATGGTATAACAACAACAACAACAAACAACAACAAACAAACAACAACAACAGCTGCCTGCTGCTGCAACACCAACATTGCTGCTGCTGCTGCTGCTGTAAAACAACAACAACATGCATAACAACAACTGCTGCTGCTGCTGTAACTGCTGCTGCTGCTGCTGCTGTAACCAACACTGCTGCTGCTGCCACTGATTGGCTGCCGGAGCAGGTAGGCTGGAACATTGCTGCTGCTGTACCCTGCTGCTTTGCTGCTGCTGCTGCTGCTGCTGCTGCTGCTGCTGCTGCCAACAGCAACTGCTGCTGCTGTCATAGCTGCTGCTGCTGCTGCTTTGCTGCTGCTGCTGCTGCTGCTGCTGCTGCTGGCTGTCTACTACTACTACTACTACTACTACTACTACTACTACTACTACTACTACTACTACTACTACTACTACTACTACTACTACTACTATTACTACTACTACTACTACTACTAATGCTACAGCTGCAACTACTTCTACTACTCCTACTTTTAATTGTATTAAAGAATCTTTACAGACAGGGCCTGCAACTTTCCGTTTATTTAAAACCAGTTTGATTAACGCGTGTTAACACTCTCGTTGTCCTGTGAATAAATGTAATAAATTTCCTGTTATTTTTTTCCTCCTCCTCCTCCTCCTCCTCCTCTCCTTCCCTCCACTAACACACTCACACACACACACACAGACACAGCGCACTTTATATAGCAAGCTTTTAGCATCAGGGCAAGAAGTGATTATTTTGTAATTTTGCCGGTAGGAAGAGTTAACAGAAGTGAAATTTACAGCGGTTCTGTTAAGTTTGTGTTTGACATCGGGTTGTCTTTGAGGCTAGCGTTTAGGTCTTGAACTGATGGCAGGTGTGGGAAACAAGAAACACAAGTTTAAGTATTATGGTGATTAATGGGGGACCCTTTTCTTGGCCTGATTCTTTAGATAGTTTTATGTATGCAAGTGAGTGAGTGAGTTAGTGAGAGAGAGAGAGAGAGAGAGAGAGAGAGAGAGAGAGAGAGAGAGAGAGAGAGAGTCAGAGAGAGAGACAGACAGACAGACAGACAGATAGACACACAGAGACAGTTATATTCAGCGATCGATGGAGAGAGGAGAAAAAGAAATTTAAAGATATAGGTAGATAAGGAGGTAATTAGAGAGAGATATATATAGTCAGAGAGAGAGAGAGAGAGAGAGAGAGAGACAGAGACAGAGACAGAAAAAAGAGAAAGAGAGAGACAGAGAGAGAGAGAGAGAGAGAGAGAGAGAGAGAGAGAGAGAGAGAGAGAGAGAGGCTCATTAGCAAATAAATTAAAACCTCCATTGTTCTCTGAGGTTGCAGCATGCATAATCAACAAAGAAACATACAGTTCAGATCAAGTTTTTATTATTTCTATGCGATAAACATTTTCTTTCCTCCCGTTTATAGGATGTATAGCACAACTACATAACGGAATCTTGATGTTGATATGTTTGTACATGTAGACCTATGTCTGGAGTTGATGGTCTCCCTGGTAATAACCAACTCAATATGTTTGCTGGGATATACAAGGGCAGACCATGTTTAAAACAGAATCTCTCCGACTTATTTCGTGATAATATGTGTGTATATTCCCGCCGACACATCAAGCCAACTGGAAATATTCACTTGATAATATCGCGTTTAGACCGAGCTCACGTTATATTCACGAAAATCACACAGTAAAACGGATTTTATAGCTCATTGATTATTCTGGTATGTAGTATTGCAGCATAACACTGTACAGAGATGATGTTTGTAACATGCGGGCTTCAAGATGCATTATGAGCATTGGAAAACCCCACATTTCTTGACATACCTTTCTATTTGTGTTGACGCGTGCGGTAAAATTTGCTGCATAACTCATCTTGTTTGGGATGCATGATTGGGTGAAAGATATTAGAAAATTTCTCTAGCGGTGATAGAAATAACTTGATAGCTCTTTTAATATTTTGTGTTTGAGTTGTGTATCAATGAGGTGACTGTTTGAAATTTTACTTTACAGATATGTAGTTAGATTTCCTTTCTTTTGATAAGAGATGAGCCTAAGTTTTTAATTTTGTTTAAGTTAGTATATCAAGACCTCATAGCTGTGAAATGATTTGTTTATATTGTTGTTATAAGCAAGAATAAATCTAACTTAACTGTGCATCAAATTGTGAAAAAAAAACAACAAACAAGAACTGAGGACTGTTATTCCGTCGGATTTCTCAAAACCAGAACCAGGAAAGTGCCGAAACAAATAAGGCTACTTTCAGGTAAGATGTTTTATGATTATCTTAGACCAGTGAAATAATAGAGGGAATAGTGTGACGTCATGCTGGTTCTACATATTCTAAGTAGTTTGTTATAGGAACTGGGCTTTGTCATCTCTTATTCTCTGCAATTATTGCATGAAGCAGAGTTATTTACTCACAACAAGTCACCGGTAACAAGAATAAACTATTTACTCACAACAAGTCACCGGTAACAAGACTAAAAGTACGCTACGTCCTTAATGTTTTTATTACACTTGAGACAATCACTGTTAAAGATCAACTAAAGATAACTTGTCTGTGTAAAATCAGTAACCAAGCGTCGTCAAGGAGGAGTGACGTCATGATTGTGCATCTCTACAACAAGATAATTTCATTCACTGGTTAACTGTAAAGCATTAATTAAGGAATTTCGCAGCCAGCTCTATATTCTCCCGCTCCCAACCCACGTACCACCAACCGTGCCCCTAGAGCTGTGGAGGTGCATCTAACTCTTCATAGTTATAATTTTTATAATATATAGCGTGATATATAAAATATCAGCACAAGTATCCTAATACATTATCTCGCTCTACACATTAAGCCTCATGTTCTGATAACCAAAATCTAAACCAGCATTTCAAAAACCCGAAAACGAAGCTTTGAAGTCCATCATTATTTCGAACGGGAATTCCAACACCTGGAGAAAGGTTATTCTTTTTTTTATTGATCATCTCAACAGATTGCCGTACTAAAGGTCAAAGAAATTTTGTCCTCAAATTGCAATTTGGCTCGAGCGAGTTCTCTCTACTTAAACTTATTGGGGAAACCATTATTTAGAACAGGCCAAAATGAATTTCTATTTATATAAAGGTGTGCATTGTAACCCGACAGCACAAACAACACATTTTCTGAAGAAAACATTCACTGTATGTAAGAAATCTTTGTGCCTGTGAAAAAACAGCGTGTTGTGGTAGATCGTATGATAGGATTTAGTCAATCTCTCTCTCTCTCTCTCTCTCTCTCTCTCTCTCTCTCTCTTTCTCTCTGTCTCTGTCTCTCTCTATCTCTCTCTCTACGCTATAAATCTGTCTCTCCCTCTCTATGTCCCTGTACCTGTCTCCCTCTCCATCTCGCTCCCTCTCTCTCCTTCTGTCTTTCTCTCTCTCTCTCTCTCTCTCTCTCTACGTTATAAATCTCTGCCTCTCCCTCTCTCTGTCTCTGTCTCTGTCTCTGCCTCTCCCCGTCTGTCTCTGTCTCTCCCTCTCTCTCTTTCTCCCTCTCCATATCTCGCTCTCTCTCTCTTTCTTTCTCCCTCTCCATCTCTCTCTCTCTCTCTCTCTCTCTCTCTCTCTCTCTACGTTATAAATCTCTGCCTCTCCCTCTCTCTGTCTCTGTCTCTGTCTCTGTCTCTGCCTCTCCCCGTCTGTCTCTGTCTCTCCCTCTCTCTCTTTCTCCCTCTCCATATCTCGCTCTCTCTCTCTCTCTCTCTCTCTCTCTCTCTCTCTCTCTCTCTCTCTCTCTCTCTCTCTCTCTCTCTTCTCTTTCTTGCTTTGTATAAACTGGCAAAGAACAGATTGTCTATGAGGTTTTAAATTTAACTCACGATATTCATTTGGACTGGAAACATTTTTATGTCGAATTTTGTATTTTCTTCTCGAAGATAAGCACAAAGGTAAGGAGAGAAAAAGAGAAGGAGAGACAAACAGACAAAGGCAGAGAGAGAGAGAGAAAGAGAGAGAGAGAGAGAGAGAGAGAGAGAGAGAGAGAGAGAGAGAGATTGATAGAGTGAACAAAGGAAGAGAAACAGAAGATATAAACAACAGGCGGAGAGAGTGAGTGAGAGATAAAAGATGGTAACAACTTAGAAAGAAACAGATAGAGCGAAAGAAACAGATAGAGCGAAAGAGAAGGAAAGAAGGATGAAGAAAGATCAGACATGAGCAAAGCAGCATTCCCTCCCATAAGGTCGAAGGTCAACTCGACCAGATAACATGCGGGCGTGTTCTCCCCCCCCAGAATCACTGGTTACCCCTCAGCTTTTGTCTTAATTCTTAATCGAATCGACTCATTTTACCCATCTCTCCCAGAAACGTTCTCTGAATGAAGTACCTTGTTCAATAGACGTAACACTGTCTGCAAAATAAAACTCTAAAGCTATGCCATATTCAGTTTAACCTTGGATAATGACGTCACACGGGCGTTTCAGGCAACTAGATTATGATTAGATGACCCTAGATCTTGAACCTGCATCGACCTTCCACAGAGGTTGGTTCACCCAGGTTCACCCAGGTTTACACAGGTTTAGCAAAACATTTGCCACACACTTGTGTCCGTGGATCTAAACAGTTCAATAAATCATTTCAATACTTGTATTCATATAAATAGGAATAATTAACTAATTTTGTAAAATCCAAATCTATCTACCGATTAAAAAAAAAACAAAAAACATTCATTATCATATAGGTTTAAATAACTGCGCGGCTAAGAATTCCCATAAGGCAGTGCACTTTTAAGCACTTAATGCGAACATTCACAGCTTTCTAGTAAGCGTTTAAAAGGATCTAAAAGCAGATTGGGAAAGTGCAGAATATTAAGTACGTTATTACTTGACATCCACTTTGAAAGGCATCTTTATCACACGCATGACATTACATTATTATGTTATTTTTTTTCTTAATCGGAAACTGTTATACTGAAAGTAGCATTCAGTCTACACTAGGCCTTTTTAAGGTTTTTGCTCCAGGCCTAGATCTAGATCTAGTTTCAGTTTCAGTGAAGATAACTGGTAGAGTGCACAAATCCTTGTATTTGTTTACGATCTGTTGGGCTGGGTTCCCCACAGATATGTTTTTTGTGGAAGCAAATTCTTGCTAAAGCTTTGCTGATATCTTGTTGTGTTTACGGTGTGGCCGTTAGGTTAATGGGATGTGGTTAGAAGATTGTGTTTGTGAATGAAAGACGAGTAAACGTGGAGATAGAGAGACAAAAGAAATAAACAGGGGAAGAGAGGAAGCATGAAAGACTGAGTAATGGTAAGAGTGAATGAGAGAGAGGGGGGGAGAGAGAGAGAGAGAGAGAGAGAGAGAGAGAGAGAGAGAGAGAGAGAGAGAGAGAGAAAGAGAGAGAGGGGGGAGAGAGACAGAGACAGAGAAACGGACAGAGAGACAGTCAGAGAGAGAAACAGAGAAGCAAGTAACGTGATAGATTAAAGGTATAAAAAGGATAGAAAATATGATCGAGAGAAAATTGAGGCGGAATTAGAGTTCAAATCCTGAGTTAAGAGATAGATAGATAGATAGATAGATAGATAGAGAGAGAGAGAGAGAGAGAGAGAGAGAGAGAGAGAGAGAGAGAGAGAGAGAGAGAGAGAGGCAGACAGAGACAGTTAGAGAAAGAGAAGTTGATAAAGACAAATAGATAGAAAGACAGACAGAGAACGCTAGAGAGTATGTATGATACAAAGAAGAGAAGGAAAGAGAGTTAAAATATCAGCGAGAAAATATCTTTACATCTGTCGGGGTGTGATTGCGATGCGGAGATTGCGATGCGGAGATTGCGATGCGGAGATTGCGATGTTGTTATGCTCTAAATCTGAGCTGTTCACAGCTTGTGGAGCTGATGTTGTCAATAGTGTGTTTCTAGGAATGATAATCCAAATTACATAGTTGTGTTTATCGCCAGCTGTTCTATTGTGGAAGATGTGTTTTGATGGGCTTCCTGGGAGAGCTGTGAGAATGATTCCTGGATGAGAGAGGGAGATTGGGGAGTAAAAGGGAGAGAGATGAAGACAGAGAGAGAGAGACAGAGAGAGAGACAGAGACAGAGACAGAGACAGTCAGAGAGAGATGGAGAGAGAGATGGAGAGAGATGGATAGATAGATAGATAGATAGATAGATGGTGAGAGACAGAGTGAGAAAGGGAGAAAGGCAGACAGACAGAGAGAGTTGCAGAAAAAGTGACACTAAGGAGAAAGAGAGGGGGGGGGGAGAGAGAGAGAGGTAGAGAGAGAGGAGAGAGATAGACAGAGAGGCAGATAAACAGACAGAGACAGAGAGTTACAGACAAAGTGACACAGAGAGAGAAAGAGAGAGAGAGAGAGAGAGGAGAGAGACTGAGATAGACAAAGAGGCAGAGACAAAGAGCTAGAGACAATGTGACACAGAGAGAGAAAGAGAGAGAGAGAGAGGAGAGAGAGAGAAAGAGAGAGAGAGAGAGAGAGAGAGAGAGAGAGAGAGAGAGAGAGAGAGAGAGAGAGAGGAGTTAGAGAAGGCGTAGCAACAAGAAAATTAGTTTAAGTGCCTTAAGAAACTCTTGTATGGTTTTAAGAAATTATGATGAAGTGTTTGTGTTTACATTTAGCGCCATTAGGCAAGGGGTCACGTGAGAATAATGTTGCTGCTGCTGAGGATAGATAAACATGATGATGGTGATGAGTATGAGAATAGATGGCGATAAAAATGATGGTGACGATAATGATGATGTTATTGATGATAATGATAGTGATGTTAACTTTGAGTATAAATAAAAATAAATGATTATAATGGTGATAATAATTGACGATGAAGATAAATAGTGAAAATGATGATGATGATGATGATGATGATGATGATGATGATGATCATGATGATGATCATGATGCTGATCCATCAGATACCAGGTTGATAGGTTGAATCAGTTGAGAAGAGTACAATGATAAACAGTACCTGGGGGTCTCTGTCTGTTTATGCTCCCTCCCTCCCTCTCTTCCTCCATCTCTTTCTCTCACTCTTTTCTCCATCCCCTCTCTCTGTCTTTTTCTCTCTTTCCCTATCTATTTATCTATCTGTTTATACTCCTTTCCTTTCCCCCCTCTCACTCTCTCCCTCTATCTTTCTCTCTCTCTCTCTCTCTCTCTCTCTCTCTCTCTCTCTCTCTCTCTCTCTCTCTCTATTTATATTCTCTCATTACATGTGTTTAAGTGTGCCACTTTCATGTGTACCCCAGTTCTCTGAAGTTTGTATGGTTTCGCTGTTTACTTACCTGATTGTCTGTTTGTAATCACCTGGGAGAGACAAAGGCCCCGGCCCCGGGTGGCCAGGAATGAGATGTCAAACGGAGGGGAGGGGAGTTGAAGAGAAATGGAGGGGGGTTTAAGAGGAAAGAAGAGGAAATCACATTTGTCTTTCGCTCTTTAACTTTCAAGTTTGTGACGTAATCACAGAACCTAAGACCCTGGGTTTGGTTCCTCATCCTTTGATAGTTGTCTGTTTGTTCTGGGAAGTCTTATAACATTTTCTGAGCAAGACATTAAGACTCCTTGATGTTTTTTTTACTTCTGTCAATAACTTGGTTCTATAGACTTACGGCACATTAACAGTATGGTATTATTATTATTATTATACTTCTTCTTCTTCTTCTTCTTCTTCTTCTTCTTCTTCTTCTTCTTCTTCTTCTTCTTCTTCTTCTTCTTCTTCTTCTTCTTCTTCTTCTTCTTCTTCTTCTTCTTCTTCTTCTTCTTCTTCTTCTTCTTCTTCTTCTTCTTCTTCTTCTTCTTCTTCTTCTTCTTCTTCTTCTTCTTCTGCTCCTCCTCCTCCTCCTCCTCCTTCTTCTTCTTCTTCTTCTTCTTCTTCTTCTTCTTCTTCTTCTTCTTCTTCTTCTTCTTCTTCTTCTTCTTGTTCTTCTTCTTCTTCTTCTTCTTCTTCTTCTTCTTCTTCTTCTTCTTCTTCTTCTTCTCCTTCTGCTCCTCCTCCTCCTCCTCCTTCTTCTTCTTCTGCTCCTCCTCCTCCTCCTCCTCCTCCTACTCCTCCTCCTACTCCTCCTCCTCCTCCTCCTTCTTCTTCTTCTTCTTCTTCTTCTTCTTCTTCTTCTTCTTCTTCTTCTTCTTCTTCTTCTTCTTCTTCTTCTTCTTCTTCTTCTTCTTCTTCTTCTTCTTCTTCTTCTTCTTCTTCTTCTTCTTCTTCTTCTATTATTATTATTATTATTATTATTATTATTATTATTATTATTATTATTATTATTATTATTATTATTATTATTATTATTATTATTATTATTATTATTATTTATTATTATTATTATTATTATTATTATTATTAAGAATTCTTGTATAAGGGAAACCAGATTTTCCCAAATCTATTTTAAGATCTCTTTAGAAACTTACTGTGCGGCTATGAATTCCCGCAAAAAGTGCTTGAAAATCGAAACTCACTATTTTAAGTACAAATTTTAGCAATGTTTTACTGCATGTCTGTAAATTCGTCTACTCGGTCATGCGCTACAAATCTTTAGCAAGGGGAATCCCCCAGCGCCTCCATCCGGCTCCCCTCTCTCCTCCCCCCTCCCACCACACACACAAACTCTCTCCCTCTGTGTGTCTGTCTGTCTGTCTCTGTCTCTGTCTCTCTCTCTCCTCACCCCTCCCACCACACACACAAACTCTCTCCCTCTGTGTGTCTGTCTGTCTGTCTGTCTGTCTGTCTGTCTGTCTGTCTGTCTCTCTCTCTCTCTCTCTCTCTCTCTCTCTCTCTCTCTCTCTTTCTTCCCCCTCTCCCCCTACCTGGCTCCGCGCTCATCAAGTGACCATCACTCACCAGTGGTCAGCGTATCAGTGTCCCATCTCCCATGATCACCAGACTCCTGTCTTGTCCAGTTACTGGCCCCGCCACTTCTCCCGTGTCTCTTTGTTTTCTGTACCAGCTTGTGTCCCGCCTGAGGTGCTAGTATCTTTGTCTTTGTCTTCTGTAGCACTCTGTGTCCCATCTGAGGTGCTAGTATCTTTGTCTTTGTCTTCTGTACCAGCTTGTGTCCCGCCTGAGGTGCTAGTATCTTTGTCTTTGTCTTCTGTAGCACTCTGTGTCCCGCCTGAGGTGCTAGTATCTTTGTCTTTGTCTTCTGTAGCACTCTGTGTCCCGCCTGAGGTGCTAGTATCTTTGTCTTTGTCTTTGTCTTCTGTAGCACTCTGTGTCCCGCCTGAGGTGCTAGTATCTTTGTCTTTGTCTTCTGTACCAGCTTGTGTCCCGCCTGAGGTGCTAGTATCTTTGTCTTTGTCTTCTGTAGCACTCTGTGTCCCATCTGAGGTGCTAGTATCTTTGTCTTTGTCTTCTGTAGCACTCTGTGTCCCGCCTGAGGTGCTAGTATCTTTGTCTTTGTCTTCTGTAGCACTCTGTGTCCCGCCTGAGGTGCTAGTATCTTTGTCTTTGTCTTCTGTACCAGCTTGTGTCCCGCCTGAGGTGCTAGTATCTTTGTCTTTGTCTTCTGTAGCACTCTGTGTCCCGCCTGAGGTGCTAGTATCTTTGTCTTTGTCTTCAGTAGCACTCTGTGTCCCGCCTGAGGTGCTAGTATCTTTGTCTTTGTCTTCTGTAGCACTCTGTGTCCCGCCTGAGGTGCTAGTATCTTTGTCTTTGTCTTCAGTAGCACTCTGTGTCCCGCCTGAGGTGCTAGTATCTTTGTCTTTGTCTTCTGTAGCACTCTGTGTCCCGCCTGAGGTGCTAGTATCTTTGTCTTTGTCTTCTGTACCAGCTTGTGTCCCGCCTGAGGTGCTAGTATCTTTGTCTTTGTCTTCTTTTTATTCCATCGATCTCACTGGTTTGTTTTTATTTTTATCCTTCCGTATCTTTTTCCTCAGTTCTGCCTATTCAATAATCTCTCGTTCTTTCTTCCAATTTTGTCTTTCGTACCAAGCATCTATTTCTCTCTCTGATTCCACTACCTCTTTCTATCTACTTTTCCATTTGCCGCTCAGTTTTTCGTCTATCTGAACATGTCTTCTCTATTTGCCGCTCAGTTTTTCGTCTATCTGAACATGTCTTTCTATTTGCCGCTCAGTTTTTCGTCTATCTGAACATGTTTTTCTATTTGCCGCTCAGTTTTTCGTCTATCTGAACATGTCTTTTCTATTTACTGCTCAGTTTTTCGTCTATCTAAACATGTCTTTTCTATTTGCCGCTCAGTTTTTCGTCTATCTGAACATGTCTTTCTATTTGCCGCTCAGTTTTTCGTCTATCTGAACATGTCTTTCTATTTGTCCCTCAGTTTTTCGTCTATCTGAACATGTCTTTGTATTTGCCGCTCAGTTTTTCGTCTATCTGAACATGTCTTTGTATTTGCCGCTCAGTTTTTCGTCTATCTGAACATGTCTTTTCTATTTGCCGCTCAGTTTTTCGTCTATCTGAACATGACTTTTCTATTTGCCGCTCAGTTTTTCGTCTATCTCAACATGTCTTTTCTATTTGCCGCTCAGTTTTTCGTCTCTCTGAACATGTCTTTTCTATTTGCCGCTCAGTTTTTTTCGTCTATCTGAACATCTCTTTGTATTTGCCGCTCAGTTTTTCGTCTATATGAACATGTCTTTGTATTTGCCGCTCAGTTTTTTGTCTATCTGAACATGTCTTTTGTATTTGCCGCTCAGTTTTTCGTCTATCTGAACATGACTTTGTATTTGCCGCTCAGTTTTTTGTCTATCTGAACATGTCTTTTCTATTTGCCGCTCAGTTTTTCGTCTATCTGAACATGACTTTTCTATTTGCCGCTCAGTTTTTCGTCTATCTCAACATGTCTTTTCTATTTGCCGCTCAGTTTTTCGTCTCTCTGAACATGTCTTTTCTATTTGCCGCTCAGTTTTTTTCGTCTATCTGAACATCTCTTTGTATTTGCCGCTCAGTTTTTCGTCTATATGAACATGTCTTTGTATTTGCCGCTCAGTTTTTTGTCTATCTGAACATGTCTTTTGTATTTGCCGCTCAGTTTTTCGTCTATCTGAACATGTCTATCTATTTGTCTGCTTCATTTTGGGCAACACACACCTCCTTCCTTTTTGCTTAACATCTCTCTCTCTCTCTCTCTCTCTCTCTCTCTCTCTCTCTCCCTCTCTCTCCCTCTCTCTCTCTCTTTCTGTCTCTGAATCTTCCACGTAATATTCCACTCATTAAATCAGATAACCCTAGATTTGAACCACCATAACAGCACCTTGCGCACCAACCTCTATCCATCTACCACCAGTTTTTACTCACAAACCGACAGCTCTTCGGTCGAACTGTGGTCTTATCACAAAAAACTTTCGTTGCAGGATGTATGCTGTTTTTTGTTGTTTTTTTTTTGTTTTTTTTTTAACTTAAAAAACCCACTCTTGTATAAACCCTTTGTTACAGCCGTTGTTGTTCTTCTTGACATGCGCACATTTATCTATTGTTTCTGGTTGGCATTGTGTGCAAGATTGTAGCTTGTGAACTCGTGTTTTCTGCTCTCTTATGTAGAAGGGAAAAAAAAACTTGGAAAAAGTTTGTACATAGGCAGTAATAGGCAGGGTGACTAAGAGAGCCTATATCTCTCTTTCTCCTCCCTCTCTCTCTCCCTCTCTACCCCTCCTCTCTCTCCCCGTCCTCCCTCTCCCCTCTCTCTCCCTCTCCCTCTCTCCACCTCCTCTCTCACTCTCTCCCCCAATCTCTCTCTACCTCTCTCTCTCTCTCTCACTTCTCCGACTCTCTTTCTCCTCACGTTCTCTCTCCCCCAATCTCTCCCTGCCTCTCTCTCTCTCTCACTTCTCCGACTCTCTTTCTCCTAACGTTCTCTCTCCCCCAATCTCTCTCTACCTCTCTCTCTCTCTCTCACTTCCCCGACTCTCTTTCTCCTCACGTTCTCTCTCCCCCAATCTCTCTCTACCTCTCTCTCTCCCTCTTCCCCGACTCTCTTTCTCCTCACGTTCTCTCTCCCCCAATCTCTCTCTACCTCTCTCTCTCTCTCTCTTCCCCGACTCTCTTTCTCCTCACGTTCTCTCTCCCCCAATCTCTCTCTACCTCTCTCTCTCTCCCTTCCCCAACTCTCTTTCTCCTCACGTTCTCTCTCCCCCAATATCTCTCTACCTCTCTCTCTCTCTCCCAATCTCTCTCTACCTCTCTCTCTTTCCCTTCCCCGACTCCCTTTCTCCTCACGTTCTCTCTCCCCCAATATCTCTCTACCTCTCTCTCTCTCTCCCAATCTCTCTCTACCTCTCTCTCTCCCAATCTCTCTCTACCTCTCTCTCTCTCCCTTCCCCAACTCTCTTTCTCCTCACGTTCTCTCTCCCCCAATATCTCTCTACCTCTCTCTCTCTCTCCCAATCTCTCTCTACCTCTCTCTCTCTCCCTTCCCCAACTCTCTTTCTCCTCACGTTCTCTCTCCCCCAATCTCTCTCTACCTCTCTCTCTCTCTTTCCCTTCCCCGACTCCCTTTCTCCTCACGTTCTCTCTCCCAATCTCTCTCTACCTCTCTCTCTCTCTCTCACTTCCCCGACTCTCTTTCTCCTCACGTTCTCTCTCCCCCAATCTCTCTCTACCTCTCTCTCTCTCTCTCACTTCCCCGACTCTCTTTCTCCTCACGTTCTCTCTCCCCCAATCTCTCTCTACCTCTCTCTCTCTCTCTCACTTCCCCGACTCTCTTTCTCCTCACTTTCTCTCTCCCCCAATATCTCTCTACCTCTCTCTCTCTCTCTCACTTCCCCGACTCTCTTTCTCCTCACGTTCTCTCTCCCCCAATATCTCTCTACCTCTCTCTCTCTCTCTCACTTCCCCGACTCTCTTTCTCCTCACGTTCTCTCTCCCCCAATCTCTCTCTACCTCTCTCTCTCTCTCTCACTTCCCCGACTCTCTTTCTCCTCATGTTCTCTCTCCCCCAATATCTCTCTACCTCTCTCTCTCTCTCTCACTTCCCCGACTCTCTTTCTCCTCACGTTCTCTCTCCCCCAATCTCTCTCTACCTCTCTCTCTCTCTCTCTCACTTCCCCGACTCTCTTTCTCCTCACGTTCTCTCTCCCCCAATCTCTCTCTACCTCTCTCTCTCTCTCTCCCTTCCCCAACTCTCTTTCTCCTCACGTTCTCTCTCCCAATCTCTCTCTACCTCTCTCTCTCTCTCCCTTCCCCGACTCCCTTTCTCCTCACGTTCTCTCTCCCAATCTCTCTCTACCTCTCTCTCTCTCTCCCAATCTCTCTCTACCTCTCTCTCTCTCCCTTCCCCGACTCCCTTTCTCCTCACGTTCTCTCTCTCCCAATCTCTCTCTACCTCTCTCTCTCTCCCTTCCCCGACTCCCTTTCTCCTCACGTTCTCTCTCCCAATCTCTCTCTACCTCTCTCTCTCTCTCTCCCTTCCCCAACTCTCTTTCTCCTCACGTTCTCTCTCCCAATCTCTCTCTACCTCTCTCTCTCTTTCCCTTCCCCGACTCCCTTTCTCCTCACGTTCTCTCTCCCAATCTCTCTCTACCTCTCTCTCTCTCTCCCTTCCCCAACTCTCTTTCTCCTCACGTTCTCTCTCCCAATCTCTCTCTACCTCTCTCTCTTTCCCTTCCCCAACTCTCATTCTCCTCACGTTCTCTCTCCCAATCTCTCTCTACCTCTCTCTCTTTCCCTTCCCCGACTCCCTTTCTCCTCACGTTCTCTCCCCCAATCTCTCTCTACCTCTCTCTCTCTCTCCCTTCCCCGACTCTCTTTCTCCTCACGTTCTCTCTCTACCTCGCTCTCTCTCCCTTCCCCGACTCTCTTTCTCCTCACGTTCTCTCTCCTCCAATCTCTCTCCCTCCCCCCCCATTCTCTCTACCTTCCCCCCCTATCACTTTCTCTCCCCCTCTTTTCCCCCCCACTCTCTCTACCTCCTCTCTCTCATGCTCTCTCTCTCACTCTCTCTCGCTCTCTCTCACTGTCTCTCTCACTCTCTCTCCCCCTCTCGCTCCTTCTCTATCTTTCCCTCTCTCGTTCTCTCTCCCTCTCTCTCTCTCTCACTCTCGTTCTCTCTCTCACTCTCTTTCTCTCTCTCACTCTCTCTCCCCCTCTCGCTCCTTCTCTCTCGTTCTCTCTCGCTCTCGTCTTCTCTCTCTCACTCTCTCTCCCCCTCTCGCTCCTTCTCTCTCTTTCTCTCTCTCGTTCTCTCTCCCTCCCTCTCTCTCTCTCTCTCTCTCTCTCCCTCACTTTCTCTCTCGCTCCTTCTCCCTTCTTTCTCTCTCGTAATATTCCACTCATTTAATCAGATAGCCCGAGATTTGAACCGCCAAAACAGCAC
>JAWDGP010003888.1:0-2500 GCA_033675545.1 Elysia crispata | reverse complement strand
ACCAGAGATAGTATCAGAGATAGTATCAGAGATAGTATCAGAGATAGTATCAGAGATAGTATCAGAGATAGTATCAGAGATAGTACCATAGATAGTACCAGAGATAGTATCAGAGATAGTACCAGAGATAGTATCAGAGATAGTATCAGAGATAGTATCATAGATATTATCAGAGATAGTATCAGAGATAGTATCAGGAATAGTAACACAGATAGTATCAGAGATAGTACCAGAGATAGTACCAGAGATAGTATCAGAGATAGTACCAGAGATAGTATCAGAGATAGTACCAGAGATATTACCAGGGATAGTATCAGAGATAGTATCAGGAATAGTAACACAGATAGTATCAGAGATAGTACCAGAGATAGTATCAGAGATAGTATCAGAGATAGTACCAGAGATAGTATCAGAGATAGTACCAGAGATATTACCAGGGATAGTATCAGAGATAGTATCAGAGATAGTACCAGACAGAAGGAAATCGACCAAGTCTACAATCCTTTGTTTTGTGACTTCTGGGGCGTCATGGGGCGTCACTTCTTGCTGCAGCTATAAGTTTTATTTGCCTAAGATCAGTGCTAGTTCATCACACGGTGATACGCAGCTTTAGTTTGTAGCCTAGTGTTTTACTTAAAAAATGAGAATGGTTAACTAATTTTATAAAACACAAATCTGTCTTTAGATTTAAAACAAAAAAAAAAAAAAAAAACAAAAAAAAAAAAAACAAAGCATCCATTATCATGTAGGTTAAATAACTGCGCGGCTAAGAATTTCCGCAAGGCAGTGCACTTTATGTTCTTGATGCAAAAAATTCACAAGTTTCTAAAAGCGTTCCTATATTGTGGTTTTTATTATTATTATTGATTTATTATTATTATTATTATTATTATTATTATTATTATTATTATTATTATTATTATTATTTAAAGCAAAGCAAATTTCCGATGTCTCAATCTTCAAACAATGCCAGTGCTAAATAGTTCCTCATATTATTTATTTTTTTCACACAATGATGTCCGTTCAACCTACTTTCTTACCTAAACTCGAGCCACAGAATAAAAAGAATTCCTGGATGCCAATGCGTTTACTGTGTTATCCAGAACTTTTCCTCAGCATAGACGCGCATATAATTATAAAAAGAAAAGTTTTACTTTGCTAGAAAAGGACTGGTCTGTGCTTTCTATTGAAACCTGTCCTGTTGTCGCCCCAAACAGCAACTTGACAAAGTTAATTAGTGCTGTTGGGTGTCTCGCCTTAATTACCCTGCCTTGATTCGAACCTGCCATGAACAGTTTCTAGAGGGCCAGGGCTGAGGGTGGGATTTCTTACGATCACGATAAAAAAGATGATTGAAATAACCGATGTTGTCTGTTATGGTCAGCTGTGAAATCCAAAATGTCGACACACAGATGGGTTACAGCTAATTGTACCACAGGTAACACAGAAATAGCTGGGAGATGGAGCGAGTTGTGTAAGATAAACCACTACCATAACGCCGTCTCGACAACATATGAACATTTTGCAAGATTTGTCAGACAGCATTGGCTGTATTTAAAGAGCTTACCGGCTTTCACATCTTAATATCATTACTGTCACTTTCTTCTTGAGATTTTTATTTCTATTTTTTTTTTCTTTCCGCAACTCATCTTTTCGAAATTGGGTTATAGAGTTGGAATTTTTTAAAACTCGCTTACCTGGGTGAAACACTGCCGCTGGTAATGAGTGTGAGTCAAAAAAAAGTTATGAAGGAAAAAAAAACGAAAACCGAACAAACCAGATTTTGTACAAACATAATTTTTTTGTTGTTGTTGTTGAAATATTCTTTCGTTTCGGTATCCCTCAGGTGTCTTGGATGACATTCCCGTCCTCTGTAAAATACATACGTATTTTGTGTGTTTGTCTTTTTAAATGATGATAAGCTAAAAATCTTTAAAGTATACAAAAAAAAGTTAAAGTACAGTTGGTTTTAGTGGAGAAGTTACCTTTAAAGAGAGATGTTTATTTCTATAGTAGGAGAAAGTTAGAGGAAAGAGGGATGAAGATTAAAAAGAGTGGGCGAGAGAGAGGGAGAGAGAGAGAGAGAGTGAGAGAGAGAGAGAGGGAGAGAAAAAAAAAAAAAAAAAAAAATAAAAAAAAAAAATCGAGAGAGAGAGAGGGAGGCGAGAGACTGAGAGAGAGAGAGAGTCATAGACAAACTGATGACTGGATATTAGTCTGGACAAGCAACAAAGACAGAGAAAGATGAAGCAGGCAAAGATATGGAAGGCAACAATAATAGGTAAATTCTCAGAACTGCTCTAAAGGCGTTCCCAGATGCGAGATTGGAAGAAAAAGCCTAAAATACTGCTCACTGTTCAATGCTGGCTGGCTTTGATCTGGTTCTGCTCGTCCAAGGCTTCTGACTTCAAGCGGGGATTCTGGCTTCTGAACTTCCATCGTATGAAACTTTAGGCTAGGGACTCTCGTGATTGAGAGGGAGAGATAGAGAGAGTCAAAA
>JAWDGP010003887.1:47500-95721 GCA_033675545.1 Elysia crispata | reverse complement strand
AACATGATTTAAGGTTATAGTCTCTACTAAAATAACTGACCCAAGGTATCATCTAATGGACAAAGATGGTTTACCACAGAGTGGTCAAGATTTACATTTTTTTCAAAGCCTTTGAATATGTTACATTAATATCTAATTAACTATTTATTGTACAACTCTCCACCTTTAAATAGTAAGTAAATTAATACCTTTCAGTTAATGTTTCCTTATTTTTCTTTGTAAAACCTTCCTTACAAGCTTCTTTTCCTTTGCTGCTATGTTGGTAGGCTTAAGGTAAAACTACTTTTTCCATTCCTTTTGTTAATTTAAGGCTTGAACCAAAACAAAAGATCTAGCTAATTTCAATATCTGTAATTACTCAATATCCTCTCTCTGTCTGTCTTTGAAATGTTTTATTTTTTGCAGGTAACGCAGCGTTTTATCTAGGCTAGATAATTTTCTCTGTCTTTCGGTGTTTTTTCAGGCTTTTTTACAACAGATAAATAACACTTTGATTTTCTCTGTCCCTGGCTTGCCAGTTCAATTCTTTTCCTTGTAGTTTTACTCCACTTTGTTAAACTGTTTTAACAGTTTTTGTATTGATCACTGTATGCTGTATGTTTTGATTGCCTTTCATTCAGCTTATTCTTTAATGGTTTTTCACTTTTGTTTTTACTTTTTATAAATGTCAACAGGAAAAAATGCCTTTCATTCAGCTTATGCTTTTACAAATGGTTTTTTCAACCCCGATTTGATTCATAAAAGTTGCGTTCAAAATGTTTTTGGATGTGCTGAATACGAATTTGTAGCTCTCATTTTACGCAAATGAATATTTTTCAAGATATTGGCATTGGTTTCTCCCTCTTTATCTTGCTTAACATGCGTTCATTTCGTCAAGGGACATAACTTTCTAGCAAAAGTTGGTCCGATTCTATAAATTGACCTACAAATGCACCCCTTCAGATCCATTTTAATTTCATGATAAAAATTTAGGCTAAATAAAAATAACACTCGGCTACGGATTTGTTTTTGTATTGTTGTATAAATAACTACCGTTATTCCTGAAATTCTGCAGCATTTGCACAAACAATATTGTGGGATATCCACACCATCACAGTAATCTCCCTTATATTTTCACACCACTTTATAATAATTTCAATTTATTTATATCCTTTTGAAGTTAATCTTGATTCTATGATTAATTGGTTATCCAGCTCTAGAGTAAAGGAGATTAGATTCTAGACCTTAATCTTCATAGATCCAGCTTAGATTCTAATTTTTACAGTGGTTCTTGAAATCAAAAGTTTAGATCTAGGCCTACAATCTAGATTCTAGGCGCTAAATCTTAACTGGATCTAGATCTAGATATAAATCGATTCTGATTTGATTGAATCAAGTTTACCTAGAATATTCTGGGTCTAAGTATTCATCCCAATCAATGTGAGAGTGTTTGTTGGCGTAAATTTAATTTGCCTTTAACTTAGATCTCTGGATCGTACCGTAATGATGAATCTAATAAACCTGTCGCCAGTTGTTCATGAGAATCCATTTGAGTTAGCGCTACTTTCGATTTGGATTTTGACTTCCGTTTGAGATCGTCAAATAGAATATTATGCGATTCCATTCTTAATGGTAGGGCCTGCATTTTACTTTTTTTTAAACACAAAGACGTCAAAACAAACAATGGAATCATCTAGCTATTCAGAAGCCAGGAAACTCAAGGGCCCTGTAGCATAATATCTTCATCCCATAACTTTACTCAACACATGAAGGTGCGTTCGTTGATTGTGCTATGACGAATAAAACGCAACGTAGACGCTTATCAAGGTCCAAGTCTAACGTGATTATATACATAAAATTGTGAGTGAAATCGAAAAACTCCTGGCAGATGTAAAACTCCAGGTCAATACAGCAGAACAGAATTCACGTCCGTTTAAAAATGTGAAAAAGAGCACTGGCAGAAGATAAAGAAAGTAGGCAATAGTTCCCCTCCTATGCTAGCGAAAATATCTTCCGAAGAAGACAACTGTCTTGCCCTCATCTTTACACAACAGTCAGAATAAGAGGTAATGAAATGAAAACAAGGTTTAAACTATACTGCGCTCTAGAGAAAGCTGTGCTTTTGTACAGCTGTGGCACCTGGGCCCTCACAACATAAAACACAGACGTATCACCTTAGAACGGCTCTTAATATCAAATGCCCAAAATCAATCAGCAACAAGTCTTTTTGTAACAAATAAGGTAAATTACCAATTAGCCTCCCTTAACAGTATACTAATTGAAGCCAGGTGAAGACTTTTGGGGTACATCTTAAGCCAAGTGCCCCATACACCAGCCAACAAAGCAATAATACGATATTTCAAACAAGAAGCCACAAAAAAGACAAGCTAAAACATCTTTTATATCTACTCCCAGACAAAAATCTCAAAAGACTCTCTGTAATTAACAATGCAAACATTTCAGACCTCGTTGTCCAGGGTTGTGGAAAGAGTGTGTATGTCTGTGTGTGTGGGGTGTGTGGTGTGTGTCTGTACTTGTCGAACGGGCCGTAAGCATCTACATTTATAAGAACACTTTAATTATATCGTTAGCATCACGATGCCAGGCTTTCCCAGCGCCTCAGGTTGGTTTTGATAACTGTTTCTTGATTTTAGTATTACATTTAGTTATTAAAAAACGCTCATAAAAATATTTGGAATGACACAAAATTTGATTTACGTGTTTCTTTATTGATTTTACCGCCGGAATACATAGTAAACTTAAACATTATTTTAGTAAACTTTCGTTAATTGTGATTTAAATTTTTATGCTTCTTTATTAATTGTGCCGATGTTGTTTTTTTTTTCTGTTTCATCCACTCCACTTTCTCCGGTTCTCTCCCCCCACCCTCCCCTCTCTCACACACTCTCTCACACTCTCTCTCTCTCTCTCTCTCTCTCTCTCTCTCTCTCTCTCTCTCTCTCTCTCTCTCTCTCTCTCTCTCTCTCTCTCTCTCTCTCTCTCTCTCTCCTCTATAAATTCCGACGGGTTTTTTATATCGTTTTGTCTTTGTTGATGTCAGTATATTTCTCACTCAATTTTAGTCTGTGTCTTTCATATTCTCTCTCTCTCTCTCTCTCTCTCTCTCTCTCTCTCTCTCTCTCTCTCTCTCTCTCTCTCTCTCTCTCTCTCTCTCTCTCTCTCTCTCTCTATCTCTTTTCCTCTGATTTCTCACTTTCGATTTATTTCTTTATTGTTCAAGTCCTTGTCTACGTTAGAACATTTATCATTCTTTCTCTTTACGTGCGTGTCGCTATTAGTTTTCTTAGTTTCTGTTTCTTCCTCTTCTACTGTCTCTCTCTCTCTCTCTCTCTCTCTCTCTCTCTCTCTCTCTCTATCTATCTATCTATCTATCTATCTATCTATCTCTTCCTCTTCTTTGACCTTCTCAATTCAATTTCGATATATTTGATATCTTTATGTTTTTGTTACTGTCAGTATATTACTCTCTCTTTCATTGTAACTGTGTGACGCTATTTCCTTATTTTCTTTTCGGCTCTTTCTGTTGTACACTATCTCTCTCTCTCTCTCTCTCTCTCTCTCTCTCTCTCTCTCTCTCTCTCTCTCTCTCTCTCTCTCTCTCTCTCTCTCTCTCTCTCTCTCTTTCTCTCTCTTCTTCTCTCTCTCTTTCTCCCTCACCCTCTTTCTCTCTATCTCTCTAACTCTCCTTCTCTCTATCTCTCTCCATCTCTCTCTCTTTCTCCTTCTCTCTCTCTCTCACTCTCTCTCTCTCCCTGAGTCAACACAGCGAAATGAAACGCGTCATCAGAAAGAAGGGATCGCTTTGAGATCGGACAACTTTTTTACATTGATTTAAAAAAAAAAAAAGACAAATTTAAATGTAATTTAATTCAATAGAAATTTTGATATCAATATATTTGACAAATCGAATTTCTTGTTATTTTATTCTTCGTGTAGTTATTTTGTATGTAAGAGGCAGTCAAGATCAGAGGAAAAAATAAACGAACCCTCAGGCGTGTTGACAGCGTGAACAAATTCACTCGTAGATACAAAGGACAGCTATTTCAAGTCAATTAGTTATGGCAAAGAGTTACATATCTTAAAACCTATACAACGTAAAAACACGGTTTTAACTGATTTTTATGAAATATTGAAAGATTCACCCCACTACGTATCATGGCATATGAGTATTTTTTTTTATTTTTTTGAATATTAGCTAAGAAGTGCAGCTTGTAGTTACATTTAACGGTTTTCGGCCTTTTTAGAAAGAATTTGACAAACACAGCTATGAGAAAATGCACAGCAGTTAAACCGCATGAAGAAAGTGTGTCACTGTTTACTTATATGAATCAGGAGAGCTTGAACTTTGCCTGGCAAGGCAACTTCGCCAGGAACTGGCCCCAAGCCCTAACGGTGTTAAGACCCGTAAAACGGTCAAGGTCCACATACTATGACGGCTCGCGCCCGTCGTCATTTATGCTTTGGGTCTGATGTGGCTCCTCCCATAAAACACCGGGATGCACACTTGTGTGCATCACTTTGGTGCTTGGAAGCTGGCAGGGAAGTTTTGTCGTGGGTTGTGTGAGAAGCACAACCTGCTCAGAGGTACCGGCGACTTGGGTACTTCGTCGATGTGGTGTCGGTGGGCCGGCTATCCTGAGAGTGTCTATATGGCGGAGGTTCAGAGCTGAAACCCTTCACCCCCTGCAATCTTTTGACATATCTCCCTTATAGGGAATTGCAATATCTTCCTTTCCTTTCAAAGGGGCGTTATCCTTTTTCTTCCTTTGAAAGGGGCATTATCCATGAAATATGCAACACCCTCCTTATTATTTATTATCTTCCACGGGAGAGGTATTTCACTATTCACTTTTCCATTATTCCACTAACGCACTGTCCACTTGTGACTGGCACGTCATATTATCTGCTTAACAATACTAAAAGCGTGATAGACTCTGCCTAGATGAGACTGTAAGTAAATAGCGACACATAGAGATAAATACTTAGTAATAAACTGGTACATATAGAGAAATAAAGGTAAAATTAATTTATCAAAAGTATAGGAAGAGAGGCAAAGAAGAGAGAGAGAGAGAGAGAGAGAGAGAGAGAGAGAGAGAGAGAGAGAGAGAGAGAGAGAGAGAGAGAATAAGAGTTGAATAGGTTAAAAAATGATAGACAACAAAGGATGTGAAACGTACAAATAGATATAAAGGTAATGTAATGACAAAGACATAAACAAAGGAAAATATGGAGGAAGAGACGAAAAGAAAAACAAAAGAGCGAAAGACTGAGAGTGAGAGAGTGAAAGACTAAGAAGGAGAGAGATGGGAAGAAATAGCGAAACACAGTTAAAAAGAAAAAAATCATAATATACTGACATAGACAGGGACATAAAGATGTGAAAAATGTGGAAAGTGAGAGAAATGAGGCAAAAACTAGAGATAGAGAGAGAGAGAGAGAGAGAGAGAGAGAGAGAGAGAGAGAGAGAGAGAGAGAGAGAGAGAGAGAGGGAGAGAAAAAAAGCAAAGAGAGAGACAAAGTTGTAGAATGCACATAGATCTGAAATACGTGACGGCTAACGCATCAGAGAATATGAGCGAGAACAAAAATGAGAGAAAAAAAGAGAGAGAGAGAAAGAGAGAGAGAGAGAGAAAGAGAGAGAGAGAGAGAGAGAGAGAGAGAGAGAGAGAGAGAGAGAGAAAGAGAGAGAGAGAGAGAGAGAGAGAGAGAGAGAGAGAGAGAGAGAGAGAGAGAGAGAGAGAGAGAGAGAGAGAGAGAGAGAGAGAGAGAGAGAAAGAGAGAGAGAGTGATAGAGAGAGAGAGACAGACAGACAGACAGAGAGTCTCTATCTATCTCTTAAAGACAATAAGAGATAGATAGAGAGAGACAGAGAAAAAGAGAGAAAGAGAGAGAGAGAGAGAGAGAGAGAGAGAGAGAGAGACAGACAGACAGACAGACAGACAGACAGACAGACAGAGAGACAGACAGACAGACAGATAGACAGAGACAGAGAGAGCGAGAGAAAGTTAGATAGAAAGAAATATAGCGGAAAACAGGAAGAGAGATAGAGATACAGAAAGAGAGCTAGAGTGAAGAAGAAAGCAAAGAAGAATATAAAAAAATAGTCTCACGATTTAATCACTCAGTAAGGGCATGAACTCTTTTAAATTCGTGTAACAATCTAGATCGGCCTTGTGTATAAAGGAAAGTAACTGCAGAAATGCAAAATTAACGACAACTCATGTATGAAAATTACCAAGAGAAAAAACATACAAAATGAGTCTTTTTTGATGCCTGTGTCACAATTTGTGTTAAACTAAATAACTGAGTTAATAAACGCCCATAAATCTTTGAAATCAAGTAGAGAAACTAAGAAACAATTAAAAATAACGATCTCAATCATGATTTTATACAAAGACAATAAACTGTTCGTTTAAAGTCATTCGTATTCTGTATCACAGATGTAGCCATTTGGGCGGTGGTGGGGAATAAAGGTTTGAAAATCGTCATTTTGGGCTCACTTACAGTCATATCTTGGACCCCCAATTCCGTCATTCCTTCGGAAGCACCCACATGTTGCAAAGAGAAAAATTAGAGACACAGTCATTGAGACTAAAACACAATATGTAGGCCGAAAAATCAGAAAATAAAAGACAAGCGATGATAATACTAATCTAAAGCCGATGTTCGAAAGACATACAACACAGTATAATTTGTAACTATATCAGAGATGCGTAACATGAAAGGCTGCCGAGAAAAACTTGTTTCAAAATAGATCGAAAGAGAGAGAGAGAGAGAGAGAGAGAGAGAGAGAGAGAGAGAGAGAGAGAGAGAGAGAGAGAGAGAGAGAGAGAGAGAGAATAAGAGGGAAATAGAAGGAGAAATAGCGTGGAAGAGGAAGAATCAGGAAGACAAGAAATAAGTAGTGACACACCGTTACGAGAGACAGAGGGAGTAATAAAGTAACATGGACATATCTTTTAGAATACTAATAAAAAATGGTTTAAAAAATGACATGAGGGAGGGAAAGAAAAGAGAGAGAGAGAGAGAGAGAGAGAGAGAGAGAGAGAGAGAGAGAGAGAGAGAGAGAGAGAGAGACAAAGAGAGACAAAATGAAAGAGCAAGAACTAGAATCAGATTGCAGAAAAAGCGAAACACAATTACAATAAAAGACTCAGTAATATACTGATTTAGAAACGAACCAAAAGGTATAAAAAAAAAATCCGGAATTAGAGAAGAGGCGAAAAGTAGAGAGAAGGAGAGAGAGAGAGAGAGAGAGAGAGAGAGAGAGAGAGAGAGAGAGAGAGAGAGAGAGAGAGAGAGAGAGAGAGAGAGAGAGAGAGAGAGAGAGAGCGAAACAGAAAGAGATAGAAAGAGAGAACGTGGAATTGATATTAATTCGAAAATAAAAAGAGGTAAGGACGTACAGAAATTGAGATAGTTAAAGTTATATACAGACTTAAAGACAATAAGAGATAGATAGAGAGAGAGCGAGAGAGAGAGAGAGAGAGAGAGAGAGAGAGAGAGAGAGAGAGAGAGAGAGAGAGTTAGAGAGAAAACATTCGAGCGAGAGTGAGGAAGATAGATAGAGATACAGAAAGAGAGCTAGATTGAAAGAAGAGAACCAAGAAGAATAGAAAGAAATAATCTCACGATTTAATCACTCAGTAAGGGCATGAACTCTTTTAAATACGTGAAGCAATCTTGATCGGCCTTATGTATAGAGGAAAGTAACTGCTGAAATGCAAAATTAACGACAACCCATGAATAAAAATTATGAAAAGAAAAACATACAAAATGCGTCTTTTTCCAAGTTTTTGTATGCCTGTTTTGCTATATTGTTTTAAACTAAAAAACTGAGTTAATAAACGCCCATAAAACTTTGAAATCAAGTAGAGAAACTAAGAAACAAATTGAATATAACGATCTCAATCATGATTTTATACAACGACAATAAACTGTTCGTTTAAAGTCATTCGTATTCTGTATCACAGATGTAGGCATTTGGGTGGTGGTGGGGAATAAAGGTTTGAAAATCGTCATTTTGGGCTCACTTACAGTCATATCTTGGACCCCCAATTCCGTCATTCCTTCGGAAGCACCCGCATGTTTCAAAGAGAAAAATCAGAGACACAGTCATTAAGACTCAAACACAATATGTAGGCCGAAAAATCAGAGAAAAAAGAAAAGCGATGATAATACTATCTAAAGCCGATGTTCGAATGACATACAACGCAGTATAATTTGTAACTATATCAGAGATGCGTAACATGAAAAGCTGCCGAGAAAAACTTGCTTCCAAATAGACCGAAAGAGAGAGAGAGAGAGAGAGAGAGAGAGACGAAGAGAGTTAGAGAGGGGATTAAGAGAATGATGGAGAAAAAGAGGGAAATAGAAGGAGAGATAGCGTGGAAGAGGAAGAATCAGGCAGACAAGAAAGAAGTAGTGTCACACCGTTACGAGAGACAGAGGGAGTAATAAAGTAACATGGACATATCTTTTAGATACTATTAAAAAATGGTTCCAAAAACAACATGAGAGAGGGAAAGAAAAGAGAGAGAGAGAGAGAGAGAGAGAGAGAGAGAGAGAGAGAGAGAGAGAGAGAGAGAGAGAGAGAGAGAGAGAGAGAGAGACAAAGAGAGACAGAAAGAGAGACAAAATGAAAGAGCAAGAACTAGAATCAGATTGCAGAAAAAGCGAAACACAATTACAATAAAAGACTCAGTAATATACTGATTTAGAAACGAACCAAAAGGTATAAAAAAAAATCCGGAATTAGAGAAGAGGCGAAAAGTAGAGAGAAGGAGAGAGAGAGAGAGAGAGAGAGAGAGAGAGAGAGAGAGAGAGAGAGAGAGAGAGAGAGAGAGAGAGAGAGAGAGAGAGAGAGAGAGAGAGCGAAAGAGAAAGAGATAGAAAGAGAGAACGTGGAATGGATATTAATTCGAAAATAAAAAGAGGTAAGGACGTACAGGAATTGAGATAGTTAAAGTTATATACAGACTTAAAGACAATAAGAGATAGATAGAGAGAGAGAGAGAGAGAGAGAGAGAGAGAGAGAGAGAGAGAGAGAGAGAGAGAGAGTTAGAGAGAAAGAATTTGAGCGAGAGAGAGGAAGATAGATAAAGATACAGAAAGAGAGCTAGATTGAAAGAAGAGAACCAAGAGGAATAGAAAGAAATAATATCATGATTTAATCACTCAGTAAGGGCATGAACTCTTTTAAATACGTGAAGCAATCTAGATCGGCCTTATGTCTAGAGAGAAGTAACTGCTGAAATGCAAAATTAACGACAACCCATGTATAAAAATTATAAAAAGAAAAACATACAAGATGCGTCTTTTTCCAGTTTTTGTATGCCTGTTTTGCTATATTGTTTTAAACTAAAAAACTGAGTTAATAAACGCCCATAAAACTTTGAAATCAAGTAGAGAAACTAAGAAACAAATTGAATATAACGATCTCAATCATGATTTTATACAACGACAATAAACTGTTCGTTTAAAGTCATTCGTATTCTGTATCACAGATGTAGGCATTTGGGTGGTGGTGGGGAATAAAGGTTTGAAAATCGTCATTTTGGGCTCACTTACAGTCATATCTTGGACCCCCAATTCCGTCATTCCTTTGGAAACACCCACATGATGCAAAGAGAAAAACTAGAGACACAGTCATTGAGGCTAAAACAAAATATGTAGGCCGAAAGATCAGAAAATAAAAGACAAGCGATGATAATACTATCTAGCCGATGTTCGAAAGACATACAACGCAGTATAATTTGTAACTATATCAGAGATGCGTAACATGAAAAGCTGCTGAGAAAAACTTGCTTCCAAATAGACCGAAAGAGAGAGAGAGAGAGAGAGAAGAGAGTTAGAGAGGGGATTAAGAGAATGATGGAGAAAAAGAGGGAAATAGAAGGAGAGATAGCGTGGAAGAGGAAGAATCAGGAAGACAGTCAAGATAGAAGTAGTGACACACCGTTACGAGAGACAGAGGGAGTAATAAAGTAACATGGACATATCTTTTAGAATACTGATAAAAACAATTTCAACAATGGCATGAGGTAAGGAGAGAAAAGAGAGAGAGAGAGAGAGAGAGAGAGAGAGAGAGAGAGAGAGAGAGAGAGAGAGAGAGAGAGAGAGAGAGAGACAAAGAGAGACAAAATGAAAGAGGAAGAACTAGAATCAGATTGCAGAAAAAGCGAAACACAATTACAATAAAAGACTCAGTAATATACTGATTTAGAAACGAACCAAAAGGTATAAAAAAAAAATCCGGAATTAGAGAAGAGGCGAAAAGTAGAGAGAAGGAGAGAGACAGAGAGAGAGAGAGAGAGAGAGAGAGAGAGAGAGAGAGAGAGAGAGAGAGAGAGAGAGAGAGAGAGAGAGAGAGAGAGAGAGAGAGAGAGAGAGAGAGAGATAGAAAGAGAGAACGTGGAATGGATATTAATTCGAAAATAAAAAGAGGTAAGGACGTACAGGAATTGAGATAGTTAAAGTTATATACAGACTTAAAGACAATAAGAGATAGATAGAGAGAGAGAGAGAGAGAGAGAGAGAGAGAGAGAGAGAGAGAGAGAGAGAGAGAGAGAGAGAGAGAGAGAGGAAGATAGATAGAGATACAGAAAGAGAGCTAGATTGAAAGAAGAGAACCAAGAAGAATAGAAAGAAATAATCTCACGATTTAATCACTCAGTAAGGGCATGAACTCTTTTAAATACGTGAAGCAATCTAGATCGGCCTTACGTATAGAGGAAAGTAACTGCTGAAATGCAAAATTAACGGCAACCCATGTATAAAATTTATGAAAAGAAAAAACATCCAAAATGCGTCTTTTTCCAGTTTTTTGTATACCTGTGTTGCAAATTGTATTAAATTAAATAACTGAGTTAATAAACGCCCATAAATCTTTGAAATCAATCAGAGAAACTAAGAAACAAATTGAATATAACGATCTCAATCATGATTTCATACAAAGACAATATACTGTTCGTGTAAAGTTATTCGTGTTCTGTATCACAGATGTAGCCACTTGGGCGGTGGTGGGGAATAAAGGTTTGAAAATCGTTATTTTGGGCTCACTTACAGTCATATCTTGGACCCCCAATTCCGTCATTCCTTCGGAAGTACCCACGTGCTGCAAAGAAAAAAATTAGAGACACAGTCATTGAGACTAAAACACAATATGTAAGCCGGAAAATCAGAAAATAAAAGACAATCGGTGATAATACTAATCTAAAACCGATGTTCGAAAGACATACAACACAGTATAATTTTTAACTATATCAGAGGTACGTAACATGTAAGACTGCGCGAAAAAACTTGCTTCCAAATAGACCGAAAGGAAGAGAGATATAAAGAGGGAGAGACAGACAGACAGAGAGAGAGATAGATAGATAGATAGATAGAGAGAGAGAGAGAGAGAGAGAGAGAGAGAGAGAGAGAGAGAGAGAGAGAGAGAGAGAAAGAGAGAGAGAGTGAGAGAGAGAGTTAAAGAGAGGATAAAGAGAATGAGAGAGAAAAAGAGGGAGACAGAATGAGAGATAGTGTGGAGAGGAAGATTCAGGAAGACAAGAAAGAAATAGCGGAACACCGTTACGAGAGACAGAGGGAGTAATAAAGTAAAGTAGACACATCTTTTAGAGTAGTTATAAAAAATGGTTTTAAAAATAAACATGAGGTAGGCAAAGAAGAGAGAGATAAAGAGAGGGAGAGTTAGAGAGAGGATTAAGAGAATGAGAAAAGAGAGGAGAGAGAGAGGAGACAGATAGAGTGAGAGGTTCAGGAAGACAAGAAAGAAATAGCGAGACACCGTTACGAGAGACAGAGGAAGTAATGAAGTAACGTAGACACATCTAGTACAGTAGTAGAGTAGTTATAAAAAATGGTTTCAAAAATGACATAAGGGAGGAAAAGAAGAGAGAGATTGAGAGAGGGAGAGAGAGAGAGTAGAGAGGGGATTAAGAGAATAAGAAAGAAAAAGAGGGAGACAGAAGGAGAGGTAGAGTGGAGAGGAAGAATCAGGAAGCCAAGAAAGAAATAGCGACACACCGTTACAAGAGACAGAGGGAGTAATAAAGAAACAGGAACACATCTTTTAGAATACAAAATAAAATGATTTAAAAAATGACACGAGGGAGGAAAAGATGAAAAGAGAGATAGAGAGAGGGAGAGAGAGAGAAAAATAGAGAGTTAGAGAGGGGATTAAGAGAATGAGAGAGAAAAAGAGGCAGGCAAAAGGAGAGATAGTGTGGAGGAGGATGATTCAGGAAGACAAGAAAGAAATAGCGAGACACCGTTACGAGAGACAGAGGAAGTAATAAAGTAACGTAGACACATCTTTTAGAGTAGTTATAAAAAATGGTTTCAAAAATGACATAAGGGAGGAAAAGAAGAGAGAGATTGAGAGAGGGAGAGAGAGGGGGGAGTTAGAGTGGGGATTAAGAGAATGAGAGAGAAAAAGAGGAAGGCAGAAGGAGAGATAGTGTAAAGGAGGAAGAATCATGAAGACAAGAAAGAAATAGTGACACACCGTTAAGAGAGACAGAGGGAGTAATAAAGTAAAGTGGACACATCTTTTAGAGTACAAATAAAAATGGTTTCAAAAATGACATGAGGGAGGCAAAGAAGAGAGAGATAGAAAGAGGGAGAGAGAGAGAGAGAGAGAGAGAGAGAGAGAGAGAGAGAGAGAGAGAGTTAGAAAGGGGATTAAGAGAATGAGAGAGAAAAAGAGGGAGGTAGAAGGAGAGATAGTGTGAAAGAGGAAGAATCAGGAAGCCAAGAAAGAAATAGCGGCACACCGTTACGAGAGACAGAGGGAGTAATAAAGAAACAGGAATACATCTTTTAGAATACAAAATAAAATGATTTCAAAAATGACATGAGGGAAGAGAAGAAGAGAGAGATAGAGAGAGAGAGAGAGAGAGAGAGAGAGAGAGAGAGAGAGAGAGGATTAAGAGAATGAGAGAGAGAAAGAGGGAGGCAGAAGGCCTGATTGATTGATTGATGAGTTCAAAAGAGAATTTTTTTTTTTTTGACCTAAATTTGGATACAGGTGTCCATCTTGCCATTGGACTAAATTTACTCTTCTCTTCATTTTTTTTTACCATGTTTGTAACAATACTAGATCTAGAGGTTGTTGGTTTCTTTCGGTTTAACTAAAACTCAATAAGTTATCACCCACATCTGGAAATACTTTTGATCCATGTGGTCTCAGGGGGTGTGTGAACAGAGTGAGAGAGAGAGTGTGTATGGCAGAGAGAGAGAGAGAGAGAGAGAGAGAGAGAGAGAGAGAGAGAGAGAGAGAGAGAGAGAGACAGAGAGAGAGAGAGAGAGAGATACAGAAAGACAGAGACAGAGGGTTAGTTTGTATTTTGTTTGATAGTTTTACTTCTTCAATATAAAGATCTCTGTGATTTCAACAACTTCATAAAAAGATTTAATACAATTTACGACACAAGTATAAGAGAAAAATGCATTTCACACGTTTTTTCTTTCAACAGTTTTTATACCCGAGTTCTTAGAAACTTTCCATTTCAACAGTTACTTCCTTGTAAACATGACGCTGCATTAGGTTTTAACAGAGAGAGAGAGAGTGAGAGAAAGAGAGAGGGAGGGTGGAGAGAGTGAGAGATGGAGCGAGATAGAGAGAGGGAAGGTAGAGAGAGTGAGAGAGTGAGAGAAAGAGTGAGGGAGGGTGGAGAAAAAGAAGAAGAAGCAGAAGAAGAAGAAGAAGAAGAAGAAGAAGAAGAAGAAGAAGAAGAAGAAGAAGAAGAAGAAGAAGAAGAAGAAGAAGAAGAAGAAGAAGAAGAAGTAGAAAGAGCAAATTGAATAGCGCCACTCAGTTTGAGACAAATAGGGAGTAAATACTGACATAGATAGGCACATAAAGATATAAAATCATCGAAATTGAGAGCAGAGAAACAAAGAAGTTAGAGACAGAGAAAGAGAGACATAGTGAGTGGAAAAGGAAAAACCGCATAAAAAAGAAAGAAATAGCTACATACATTTAGAGAAGAAACAGTGAGTAATATTCTGACATACACAGAGATATAAAGGTATAAAAAAGATCATAATTTATAGGACCAAGCCAAACAAAAAGAGAGAGAGAGAGGGAGAAAAAGAAATTGATACTAGACAGACATAGGACACAGAGAGATAGAGACAGACAGATGGACAGAGAGAGAGAGAGAGAGATAAAGAGGGACAGACAGAGACAGAGTCAAAGAGGACGAACTTTAAAGAAAACAAAGAAATAGCTACACACAGTTAGAGAGAAAGAATGAGTAATATACTCACTTAGAGGCAGACATAAAAGGAATAAAAATGTATAAAGAAAAGGAGAGATGAGACACAAAAATTATAAAAGAGTGAAAGAGGGAGGGGGAGGGATGACAAGACACAGACAGTGAAAGAGGAAGAATCCGAAAAAGAGGGAAGAAATAGCAACACAACAATGAAAAACTGCTTGGACAGTTGCGTGGGACGCTTCCAGTATGTAAAAATCAACTGATCAAAGCTGCTCTTATGACCTACAACAATTAAACCGCCATAACAATACCTCTGGGACAATGATGAGGCCCGCGGACAGGAAGCTGCACAACACAATCGCCAGAGAGACTAAGTCAAAAGTCACTTTTTCCTGATTGCTGAGGATAAGTGAGATTGGAGCAGATGCTACTTTTGTTCTGACTTTGGTTAACAAAGGCTTAAGGTACAGCTTAAATACGACAGATTTCTTCTCAGTACATGTAATAATAAAGCCCAGAGCACATACTAGATGTGGTTCCAGGTTGGTTTTTTTGTATGTCAATACAATTCATAGTCAACATTTAGTAATATCTCCAAAAGTTCACTTCAAGATTAAGGAAAGGCAGATTTTAATTTAGCGTTTAGTACGTTCAAAATTATATAAAAAACGAAACAACAAGAACAACAATAATAATAACAATAATAATAATAATAATAATAATAATAATAATAATAATAATAATAATAATAATAATAATAATAATAATAATAATAATAATAATAATAATAATAATAATAATAATAATAACAATAATAACAATAATGAATAGTCATGTGTACCCCAAATGTATGAAATGGGATCTAAAAGGACGATTTCCGTACTTTTATCAATAAAAAAATCTCTCTAACCTTCATAACTACACTGAATAACTTGCGGAGCTCGTCATGCATTATGAAGCACACTACTATTGCATCTAAATCAACCCGAAATTTATAGCCTCTAAACGATATACTTGGAAATATCTTTGACCACTTGATTTTAGAACAAAAAAAAAAAGACCAATCTTTCAAAGATATCCATTATTCATTTCACAGATATCTACGAATAACCAGAAGCTTTTGGTGAATTGGGAAATAAATGAATGAGTTCGATGCCAGTGACAAGATTTCCCTTTCTCTTTCTGTCTTATTCTGCTGCAACACGCTAAAACCTCATTAGGGGCCCCAGGCTCGAGGAAACAAAAAGGACTGGCAACATTTACAACAGCTTGAAGAGGCATTAGAAGCGTAGCACTGTGATAACCTGGTCATGTGACCAAAGAGGGAAGGAAACGGGGGCTAATAAATGCAGGAATACACTCGAGTGAGTCAGAGAAATAATAGGGACGGAAAGGATAAAGTAAAGAAGCTGGTGAATGGACTCTCCCTCTCTATCTGTTTCTCTTTCGCTCTATCTCTATCTCTCTAAGTTACGGTACCCTTTCTATCTATCTGTCTGTCTCTCTATCTCTCTCTCACTCTCTCTCTCTCTCTCTTTCATCTTTGGATCTTTTCTTATATTTTTTAATATTCTGTTAATATCTTTATGTCCCTTTCTAAATTAGCCTACTAATGAGTGCTCCTCTATAACTGTGAGTCGCTATTTTTTTCCATTTCTTTCTGGTTCTTACTCTCTCTTTCTCTCTCAATTGGAGAAAGGTTTGGATCACGGCTCTCAAAACATCATTACCAAACGGGTCGTTAAAATTGTTCCAACTAATATGACCAAATCTTAAGTTTTTTTCTGTTTCAGTTCTTTGATGAAACACACACAGGAGGCAAAAGCTGTTGAGTTTTGTGAAACTGTCGACTTGTTTCGTTTCACACAATTTTTTAATCTGGCAGATGAGATGTGAAATATACAGGGAGCGCAGCCCACGTAGGCTTCTATCATTGAACAGGGAGGATCTTTGATCCAAGAAAGCAGCTAAGGTCTAAAGAAAGAAAATGGAGTCCAGAGCTGTACAAATCAATAACAAGATATCGTGTGGTTAACACTTGTTGAGTTAGATTTAGGTCTCTGGTGGCCTTGACCCTCTTGAATGCAATAATCTGTCACAAAATGGCGATGTTAGCCTCGTCTTTTCTTAACTCAGACAAGACTGTGCCGAGCAGTGCAGGGCTGTAAGATGAGAGCGTCAGCTACTCTTCGAGTGGAGTGAGTGTAGAGCTTATAATTGAAGTCTTTTTAGGGTTTGGGGTCTCAAGATGGGGAAATCTTTCCCGGCTAATTAATTTTAATATTATTTTTATTGTTAATACGTATATTAGTAGTATTTTAAACAGTAGTAGTACTATTATATACATGATACTACATGTATCACCATCATTATTATTATTGTTACTACATGTATATGTAGTTACTCTATAGTGGGATGTGTTTTAGCCCATTTTAAAATATAAGGTGAGACTAAGAGAAACAAAATAATTGTTTTGTTTTGATTGTTTTGTTGGTTTTTTTTTGTTTTGTTTTGTTTTTTGAAGTATTATATAAATAATAGGGAGAGGGAAGGAGAGAGAGAGAGAGAGAGAGAGAGAGAGAGAGAGAGAGAGAGAGAGAGAGAGAGAGAGAGAGAGAGAGAGAGAGAGAGAGAGAGAGAGAGAGAGAGAGAGAGACAGATCCTAAAAAACCCATCAAGGGGCGTGGAGGGTTTCAGCCGGCATATACTCTCAGGATCGATTTTTTTTTTTTATAACAAAATAGTATGCAGGAGTTTACTACAATAAAACAAAAAAAAAAAAAATAAAAGGGGGTGAAGGTTTTCAGCCACGATCCTCCGCCATATAGGCACTCTCGGTATCGCCTACTCATCCAACACCACATTGACGAAGTACCCTAGTCGCCGGTACCTCTGAGGAGGTTGTGGTTCTCACACACCCGTCCGACAAAACTTCCCTCCCAGCATCTATTCTCCAATGTATAACGAGTGTATTATGGGAGGAGCCACACCAGACCCAAGGCATACATGACGACTGGCGCGCGCCGTCATAGCGTGTGGACCTTGACCGTTTTACGGGTCTTAACACCGTTAGGGATTAGAGCCAGTTCTTGGTTCGTTACCTAGCCAAGCTTACAACCTAATAACAATTGGAGGGCTTTATATAGTGACCTATTGGGATGTCCAATTTAATGCAGTTTACTTAGTGTGCATATTGATGCATTGTACTAATTAATTTAATTGATTAACTTGGTTAGAGCTGTTAAATTTGACAAAATTGGAAAGCCATTTTGTTTACCTCAAATAAAAAAATGGTTTTGTGACATTTACTCATGATTTCTTCATAACAAAAAATTTCCCCCTCTTAACGTTGCTGTTACAGACAAGTCACTCAAAGTAACAATGGCCTCCACTGTGTTTACATTAGTGAACTTGTTTACATAATGAACGAACTACTGAGTACTAGTCAGGCTGTCTCCCACCCTAGCCAGAATATTGGCAAAGTGAGAAAGACTGCTTCCTTTTATCTTTTCCAACCAAAATATTTCTATGTCTGTAGCTTATGTCTGCAAACGTTTTCACGAGTTGGTTTTAACACAAATATACAAAGAAAGGGTTTTCTCGCTGTTTCAACTTTATGTTGTCATTTTCAAATTCTCTTTCCAACCATTTTGTCTTTTATGAAGCCTTAAAAACACAGGTTTCTTAGTCTCAGGAGAAACTGAAAATTGACGTTCTTACTTCTTTATTAATCACATCGCCAGGCCTCTCTCTCTCTCTCTCTCTCTCTCTCTCTCTCTCTCTCTCTCTCTCTCTCTCTCTCTCTCTGTGTTTTTTTTTTTTTAATAGTTACTGATGTATGTTTTGCAACCTCGTATTGAAGATTGAAAGAGAAGAGGAAAACAAAACAAAACAACAAAACAAAAAACTAAAGCAGTTTGGAAAAAGGCATGTGTGTAGAGACGACCCTTACACATAATAATAGGTAAACTAGATATGGGACAATCAGGATAACACTCTCCCCCTCTGTCCCACTCCTGAAATCTCCATATCTACTCAACCGACAATCATTCCTCTCCGCATAGTTCCTCAATCGTCTGTTGGTTTTACTTCATCCCTCGATCTTTTCCAAATTGCTTGTCCTCTCTTTATATCAGAAGAAAATCGCCACATTTTCCTCTCTGTTATACCTCTTTTTTCTTCCACTGTCCATCATAATTCCTATTCCACTTTATGATTTCGCCCCAACTTTATCTTATATATATATATATATATATATATATATATATATATATATATATATTTATATAAATCAAAAGCGACAACCACCTCTTGATTCCTGCTGATAAGACAAACAACTATTATAAACTCAATAAAGAACACTATGAAAACCTCATAACTAAAAATATACAGAAATAATACACGAAATCTAACAAAAACATTCAATCGCCAATCACAGTGAAGCACAAATGAAATGCAGAGTGACTTTAACTCAAAGACAGAATTAATACTCTACAGTCAAGAGACAAGCATTTATTACCCTCAAAGACAACAAGACAAATTTTAAAAATAAACCAAGCTGCAGACCCATAAACCATTGTAAGCCTGAACTGACAGGAATCAGCGAGCAAATTGTAGAGAAAATTGTTCTCGATATCAAATCAAAGACAAGCATCAACTCGTGGAAAAATACAAAAGATGTAATAGGCTAGTTCAACAACATTGACAAAAAGAAAAGCCACACAATGATTTGCTTTGACATATGTGATTTCTATCCATCCATATCGACCATATGCACAACAATTTACCTCAAAATACACACCATGAAATTTATGTTATACAAGGATGGAAACACGTGGTGTAAAAAAAAAAACGTTCATGAAGGTATGGGAATTTTTTTCGAGAGAGAAAGATGAATAGGAAAAAGATAAATTTCATTATGCTTAAGCTAGTATTGACTACACGTAATAATTTTACACATGTATTCATTCTAGCACAATCTCACCTACAGGTATTTAGCTTGGGTGCAAGACAAATGTCATAACCAATTTCTATAGATTTATGACATAAATGGATGGATTCACTTCAGATAGCTAACATGTTTGAGGTTGTTTTTTTCTTTATTCATGCCTTATTGTTCATTAGAAATACACTTTATATGACATCTTCATAAAGAGTCTGTCAGATAAAAAAATTTGAATTTGAAAAAAAAAAAGAAAAAACTCAGCTCTTTAGTCTAACTATTTCAAAATCAACGGAGCTGAAAATGTAAAAAAAAAAATGATATCTCATCAGATCAGAGAACGCTTATATTTTCGGACAATTTTCACCCCTAAAAAGTTTAGAAAAGTTATAAGTGTTGTTAATACGAATGTTTTTCAATGAGATAACAGCAAAATGCATTCATTTTTTGTGGAGGTGGGGCAGAAGATGTATCACAGATGACAAGATTAAATACTTTTAAAATGTTCATAATTACTAAAGCAGCAAGAAAAAAAACTCCACAAAAACATGCAGTTTAAAATGAGACAAAAGCCTGGTTATATATATTTCAAATTAGAACACTTTTTAGGTGCACATTTAATATGTGATAGCGTCATACATAAAATTAATCCATAAATTAACAATACCATAACCCTCTTCTATTCGAATGACAAATTTAAAAGAATACATAAATTCTCAGCAATATTTAAGTCAAAACCAGCCAAGAGCTCCATATCAGACAATCATCTTAATTGTCTCCCACACTGTCAAATCACTCACCCTATTTCACATTTGCATCTCACAATTCTATCTGGGCACAAAACTAGACTGACTGTCCCTTCCCACACAAAACAGATTGCAGACTTAAATATGTTCTCGTCAATACCGTATACAATAGCAAATTTGCGATAGGATGCATTACTTTTAGCAAAGATCTCTTTAAGTGATGTATGCTCAAAGGCCGCAAGTTAATATTAACCGCTCTATGTCTTATCTAGCAGGAAGGTCCATAAAAACTTTACCTTAAAATATTTCGATTTTCTTAAATTTTCTATGACATGAAAAAAATGAGAGTACTTTTCAAAAATAGGTACAAAAGATGATCCAACACAACTAATCTTTGATCAACTAAGATTGGTTCTCAGTGCAATGTGGATGCAAAGGAATGTGAAATTAAATGCCACAGATTTTGATGGATTTAAAAAGAAAAGAAAAAAACTATTAAAAATGAGAAAGCTGCAGATAATTTAATGGCGTAGAATCTCTATAACATTCCTTTCCTTGATTATTTCAATTCAGGCAACTCTCATCTCATTCAAAAAAAAAATGAAAAGCCATTATTTAGAGTTAAGAGTCAACAATCTAGTTGAATTTTCTGTCACAATTTTGCCCTAAGAATTGATAAAAAAAAAAATTACATTTAATAGTAAAAGCCATAGTTTCCTTCCATATTATTGCTAATTGAACCTTCTTCTATAAGAATCAGAAAACCCTCTGCGTTTTGCCAAGTAAATGCTCTGCTCAAGTCCAGGGGTAGAGGGTGTCAGGGGAAATTGGAGTGGGAGGATACTTTGACAGTTGGCCTAGCCTCGGGTGAATTTACCTCAGATGTGTAGCATGAATACGGAGGCGATGAAGATGAGAGACATGACAAGGACGGGAACAGGTCCACTGAGAAAAGAAGGGAAAAAATCATGGCATGAAACAAGGGCATAGTCCATACATGTGTTGACATTTTAAATGAAAAGCAATCAAACTTAAGAACTTATCACAATTTTTTTGTTGCTTTATTTCCACAAAGGAGCTAGTCCTACCAAAGGATGTCCTTAAATTCTCAATGCAAAAGCAATTATTAGACAAGGGATACTAAATTATAAATGAACTCTCCGGTGATAATGACTAGTTAAACAGATTCACCAGTAATAAGTCTCATAACAGAGGTACAGATCAAAACACCACGTTGTCTGATGAATGATAACAAGGGGTGTCAATACCTAAACTCTATTAAATATCTCATCCCTTTTTCTTGCATAGATTGTAAAAGCTGTTATCGTTTACTTTTATGTTGATGTATCATTTAAAAGGATTGTACTAAATTGAGGCCCGCTAGAGGGATGCATAAAAAAAAATTAGAGAAGGAAGTGGGATTATCATTATTTTCCTCTATATCCCTTTTACCAATCATGAGCTCAGTGCTATCAAGTATGCATCTTATCGTATGTCCATTTTCAGGCCCACTCAAATTTTATCCCAGTTTTAGAAGGGGATAAAATTAAATGCTGTGGTTTGCCTTGAAAATTATCAAGATTAATGCCCCTGTTTGTCACAGATACAGATAAAGGAGGATTCGCCGGTTTAACTTAGTAACAGTGAGCCTGCAAACATTCAAACTGACTTTACTCTAAATTACGAAACTGGAGATACAGCAAGATAGCACTGGGCTCGCACAATGGTGACCTAGCAGTTGTGAACCACTTGACTGTCAAGAAAAAAATTTGTGGTTGTTAGTAAATTTATGACAAAAAAAAAATACTCAACAAGTAAAAACACAATTTTCTTAAAACTTTTATTCAAGGGGAATAATCTATCTGACCATCAATGCACATGGTGTTAAGCCGTTACTTCCCTTTGACTACTCTGTATTTGTCAAACTTATGGAAAGACCAGGTTTTGGTGATATAGTATAATGTTTAAGTTAAAATGCTATGTTACTCTCCCGCAGAGTTTTGATTTAGATGCATTAGATTTTTGTTTTTTTTTACAATTTTTAAAAACGCCTAAAAACGCCCAGCCATAGGCACTCAAATTATACCCAGACCCTCAGCTGCAAGTGGGTTAAATTTGAGCTTCACTAGCAAACTGCTTGTTGAACTTTTGTTTGAGAAAATATGAGGAGGGAAAAAATTAACTAGAGTTCGTTGCCTGATTTCTCCACAATATCTTTCAGTAGAAAATCAAATGCTTTGAATTTTGCAACAAATAAGGGTACAAAAGAGAAGGGTTACTGCATAATTTTATCACTTCCTGAACCTCTTTCAGGTAAAAATTTCAATGCAAATTCAATTTCAAATTCTGTTGAGCCCCATAAAGATTTCCTGTATGAAATTTAACCTCATTCCTGCATAGAAACCTGAACCTTTACAAAGGCTGTCAAGTGAATTGCTTGCTTGGCTCTATGATGTAAAAAAAAAGAGGAACACAGAATATATCTGATTTATAAAATGTCTTCCTTGTTTTCCTGGGAATCTTACTTGGAAATGCACAAGAGAAGGGAAGCATGGCTTTATTAAAGGTTGTACCATAACTTGTGCCTGACACTGACCTCAGTTATTTGCTTTTTGAGCTGTTCATTCTCATTTAGATTCATCTGGTGTCTCTCCTCTTCCTCCCGACTGACCAGGGAAGCAGTCAGACTCTTTACCATCTGACCATCCCTCTTTGAATGTTGCAGGATTTCTTTAATCTAGTCAAAAGGAACGAATTTTTTTGTTTAAATGGTAGAGAAACTTGTTGCAGATATAAAACATTTCAAAAAGAAAGAGGGCAGATTCCCGAAAAGTCATAGAAAGACACAGGTAAGACAGACACATATCTAGGGTATCTATATACATTGAGACTTGGAATAAATACCTGGGTATAACCTGGAAGATGGGAATCTAGACTTGCTATTGTTTTAGGAGTTATTACTTTTTTCCTTTAGACAATAAGAATTTTACAAAGAACTGAAATAAGCCTGAGAAGCATCATTTTATACTACTATGGTTTGCCCCTTCTGAAGATCCTCTTTGCAACTGACAATGATTATCAGGCATACCATCCTTGTCATTTATCCATTCCGTTTTAAATGTTCATGGATTTTGCTGGTCATCTTTAATGAAGAATAAATTTTCAGATCAAATTTGCAAGGCCAACTAGTAAAACACCTTTAGAAAGCTTCTTTTGTAAGGGGTGTGATGACTAAATAATATCTTTGTCACTTATTTCAGTTGCAAATTAGTTCCTACCAAAGAAAACACATATATCGGTTTATAATTCTATGGAAGGTAATAAATTCGTTTGGCATTTCATAGTTATAAGCCATTTGCTTTAAAAATACTGGATTTTTCCTTAACACAATTTAAAAGTTAACACTCACATGGAGCGTCAACTATATTTGCTGAAACATTGCAAATATTTGCTACAGAGAAAACACTCTCAAAGAGCCTTGGTGTTGACTAAAATTTTTACACATATTACAGACCTAAATCAGTATAAAAAGATGCAAAAACCAGAAAGCCCATACCTTTTATAGTTTCTTTATGATTATCTACAATTGTGCTATAATTCAATGTTCCCTCAAACTTTTTGATGGCATGTTTAAAAAAAAATTATTTAGTAAAAAAAACATCTTGCATGTATTTTTGTTATTTTTTGCGTTTGTTGTCAGATCAGGGCAGCAATAAGAAAGATGAGATTAGGCAACTCAACAGGCCCTTGCAGTAAACCAGTGAAACTTTTAGGGCACCTGAAGACTATAGAATTGATTCGATCACAGCATTACTCAACAAAATCTATGACTCAGGTCAGATTCCACCAAACATTCCCAAATCCATATTTATGGCACTGCCAAAAGAAACCAGGGGCAGCAGAGTGTGAATTGCACATAATGAATAGTTTTATGAGTCATATCACCACCATACTTCTAAGAATGATCATGATGTGAGTCGGAAACAAAACCAAACCAGAAATAGCAGAGGAACAGTGAAGAGAGAAAAGGTACAACAAGTCCAATCTTTACTCTTGAACTATGATTGAACCAGCCCTGGAAGTACAAAAAGAGGTATATCTGTGCTTCATTGACTACACAGAGGCATTTGACAAAATACGACACGGTGAGATAATCACAAAAACACATTTGAAGATAGATGGAAAAGATCTAAGAGCAATTTAAAACATGTACTGGGAACAGACAGCAGCAATGTGAGTTGATGGAGAAATCAACTCGTTTAAAAAAAAATAAAGCGTTGTGTCACACAAAGATGTGTGCTTTCCCCAGACTTTTTCTCTCCTTACTGTGAAATTATTATCTAAAACATAGAAAAATATCCAGGAATTGAAGTAGGAGGGTACAACGTGCAAAACGTGAGATACGCTGCTGAAACTGTATTAATTAGACATCTTGGAAGAAGAAAGCAGAAAGAAAGGGTTTGAAACAAAAAGCAAAAAGATAGAAGTAATGATGGTCAGTCACAGCAATGTGCATCCACACATCAACATCTTTATTAAAGGGAATAAACTCAAGCATGGGATCAATTCAAATACTTGGGTACTTCAATATCAAGTGATTCAATGCATATTGGCAATCTGGTCTGAATTTGATGCTTGCTTCTGATTTAAGTAGGAGAAAACTAGAAAAAAAGACTGAGCATTTGTCCCCTCCGTTAATGGAACATTGTAGATGCTAATGCCATAAAATCTGGAGCCATTTACCTGTTTAAGCCTCACGCCTCTCATAGGCCAGAAAAATGCAAAGATGAGCAGGACACCCTTGTAGCCAAACACAGTACTTGGACCCAGTGAACCAATCACAGATGAAAGTTGATGACAGAGTCTGGGATTATGAAAACAGATAATGTTGATAGAGTCTGTCTATTAGAAGGTATTGTGATCAGTGCAGCACAGATCATTTGAGTTTGAAACTGCATTAGATTAGGGAGTTTTTTTCTAAACTAATAAGTAAAACTGACTGTAACAGTGCGCTCAATGATCTTTCAAATGCAAAGTCAAAGATCATGCAAGGAGGTCTAAAAAATTTAAATATGCAAATATATCAAGACATACCAATAAGGTATAAGATCTCAATGCTATACATAGACATATAAATATTTTCGAATTTTCAACCTATCTTATCTCATTGCTTTAATATTATGTTGACCATGTGTTTTCCCTGAAAATATAATTAATCTGTGTCACATACTAGCACTGAGTATACAAATACCAAACCTCTGCAAAAAAAAAAAAAACAACAAAAGTACAACTGGACTTACCGGTGAATTATTCCACCTGAGTCCATGCAATGTGGTCTCCTTTAGCTCTGAAAGCCTCATTATGCATATTCCCAGCAGTTTTGTACAATTCATAGCTCATTAAATGGGATTGGTTATCTCTTTAAAGTCTTCAAGCTTCATCCCTCTTTCTCCAGTCTGGTTTAATTGAAAAAACAAATGTCATTATTGTAATTTTATGTTTTCTTTAAAGTCTAGCAAACTAAAAATTACACTGGGGAACAAAAAATTAAATTTTGTTTTCTGCATTTGATTTGAGACCTGTTTTATGGTAATTTGGGGTCACTGATTCCAAATATGGCATCAGTTTTTTTTCTATCAGGTCAAGTTTTTTTTGCAATGGGCTGAAATATTTTTTGCCATAATTATATTGACTTTCTATATATGTAATAACAATTAAAATCAGAACAAGAACAATTAAAAGTTCACCAAAAATATATGTATGGCCTTTATGCAATATTAGAATAGATGAAAAGAAAGATACTTGTAATTTAAAGTCATGATTTGAATAATAAATTATTATTCAACTTGAAGAATTTTGGTGAAAAATTTATATTCTGAGTGACTTTACTCTGGACCAAACTTTCGTTTGATCAATCTTCTGGAATGGGCTTTTGCAAAGCATTTTCGTTGAATACTCCAGCAATAGTCTGCCATCATGTGGATATCCCATCGTTTTTGGTATCTCTCTTCCATAACTTTAATATCTTGATGAAAACGCTCGGCCTGCTCATTGCTGACTGCTCCTAAATTGTCAGGAAATTGCTCTAAATGACTGTTAAGAAAGTGCACCTTTATACTCATGTTGCAGCCGAGTTTGTGATAGTTCTCCAACATTGTTTCAACTATGTTTCTATAGTCATCAGATTTAGTGTTACCTAAAAAGTTCTCAACTACAGAAACGAAGGACAGCCATGCTTGTCTTTCAGTTTCATTCATTGAACTGGGGAAAGCGTTGTCCTTCATATGTTGTCTAATCTGTGGACCATCAAACACACCTGCTTTTATTTTCTCATAAGAAAGCGCTGGGAATGACTCAAACAAGTACTTAAAGCAATTGCCATCAGTATCGAGAGCTTTTACAAATTGCTTCATAAGGCCCAGTTTAATGTGCAGAGGCGGGAATATAATCTTCCGGCGGTCGACGAGAGGTTCATTGATGATGTTCTTCTCACCAACTGTCAGGTGTTTTCTTACAGGCCAGTCTTTTTCAAGTTTTGTTCCCAGTGTTTCTCTTTGGCTCTGCTGTCCCACAGGCAGATGAAACAAGGATATTTTGTATAGCCACCTTGTTGACCTAGCAAGAAATTGACCATTTTCAGCTCAACACAGATGATCCATTCATGCTACTGTTCTTAAGAAGTTCCAAAACTGCGACTAGATTTTCTAAACATTTTGAATGGAATGATGATACACAATATACAATGAACACAGTAACACTGGAAGAGAAGGGTGAAAAGACTAAACATATTATGGAAACCACCTTATAAAAAATGACAATAAATGTACGTTTTCTTTCCTCAAATGTTACATTTAAATGTATATTATTCTTTTGATCTTTTAACTTATATATACTTAATTCTTAAGCTGAAATATTTAAATTTAGCAGTGTACATATTTTTTTCATTTTGAACCTTAAACATACCATACATTTTATAATTAGACTTTTTCTTTTAAAGTTAACGTACAGTTTGCTACTTCCCTTGGAAATATTTTTTATATAATTACTTCCCCTTGCCAGAGTCATCTAACCAATTTAAAATTCAAGATAGCATAAAAACTTGACCTGATATAAAAATATGGATGGCATTTTCAGAATCAGCTGTTTAAAATCTTTAAGGATCAACTTTCAGATCTCATGCAGAAAAATGTGTTTTCCCCAGTGTTATGTAAAGTTTCTTTTGTCAGTATATTTTCTTATTTTTAACTAGGAACTGTGACTCTGTTCCTTGAGTTTTAAACTTTGAGCTCTGGTTAAAAGTACCTTATAAAATGTCTAATACAACATAATCATGGTTGCTTGTGTTAGAATCACTCCATAGTAGAGTTGTTGTTTAGGTGAGCATCATTATGGGCTATTTAATTTTATTTCCTTTAATGATTTAAAACTTTTTTAGAGTGCGTATTGTAAGAAATCATCCTGGTGAGATTTGAGTGTAAATGTCATAAATAACAACATCATATTGTTATACGATTTAGAAACATCCCTAAAAAATTCTTATGTTGAAATTTAAAATTTTAGAGTTTCATTTGTGTGTAAAATATATCTTTCTTTTTTTAAAGACATCTTCTGTCCTCAGATCCATGCTTTATTTCTCATTTTGTGTGCTAATTACTTTAGGTTATAATATCGAATTACAAACTTTCAAGATAAGGCTTCTGAAGGTGTTGAGCATTGACAAATAAAATGATTATACTGAGCCGATAAGTAAAGTGTTCTATAATGTTTTAATTCTGTCTATGTACAGCACAACATGGATTGTATAGCCTTTACATTTTGGTTTAAAAAGTTCTTGCAATTTATAGAAAATTTAAGGTATTGGCTAGCTGAAGTATGGCAGATATTTTATGGGAAGATAATACAAAAATAAGATTTCTATAAAGAAAAATAATTGAGCTTAAATCCTGGAGAAAGACTTTTTTTGGTGACACTATCGGAGAGATTTGATATAACTCATGTAACTTTCATGATCATGATAAAGAAAAGGAAGAAGAACACATTGATGAGTTTGATGCTGTCGATGACAGTGCAATACTGATTATCATAAGAGTGGCAAAATAATCTTGAATTCTCTTATATAAAAAAATAAATATACACTTTTTTTTTTACAAGAGATGCTTTCTCTGCATTGAAAACCTAAGTACTTTTCCTCTTCATACATACTTGGCAGATAAACTGTAGAGGGCAACAGCCATAGCCCAGAAAGCATCTTAGGCCACGGGGGCCTTGGGGTACCCTGTGATGTGATGAGACTGATGTCAGGCGTGCTGAGCATCCTATCCAGGCGCTGGGTGAACTGCTGGGCAGTCTGAAGAGAAAAGTATGAGTGGAAATAGGAAGGGTTTACATAGATAGGAGGAGAGGAGGAGGAAGGAAATGTTCTGGTATATACCTGAATTATCATGTTTTTAGGATTATCCGAGCGGATTAATGACTACAAGATCTGATGGTGATTTATGAACAGTGTGTTTTATGAGACAAAACCATGTAACAATTATATGAAACAATAGCAGGAAAGACCCTCTATCTTCCGTTTTACAAATGAAATGGATAAACTAATGCCCCATTGTCTTTCCTAAGCTAAAAAAATATTTATCCTTATGGAGTATAATGATCTCAACACTTTTCAACTTTCAGCCAAGCATGCCAACTTCTATGCTTCTATGCTGTTTGAACAGTTTCCTCTTTCACTTAGCATGCCTAAATCTGTTCCTAAAATACTTACAAAACTTAAGGGACTGGAAGTACTTTCAAAACTGAACTCTGAAATAATGCATATCTAAAGATTATCTAACAGACATGAAGTAGACACAATGCCTAAAATCAATCTTCCAAAATCAAACCTTCTCCACTCAACATACCGTCTCAACTTCTGCCATACTTGGCTAGTGGTACAGTATGATAGACTCTGTGGTGAAGTGTCCCTCAAGGGCCTCCTATAGCTGGTCCACAGTGCATATGTTGCGATTGTCCTTCGCCTTTTACCAGTTGTCCGGGTACCAACCAATGCTGAACCACACATACATCTCTCCATAAAGTTTCTCTTCCACGTCTATGAAGATCAAATGAATGAGGATACAATGATACAGTGACATCCTTGACAGAGTGATGTTTCATTTGGTTAATATAATGACTGATAGATTGATAAGAATGGTAAAGCTCTTTTACAATTGGAAAGCTTTTTGTCTGTTCTGCTCAACCAATTGATCACCTTCAGACAAGGCATGGCATAGAAGGTGAGACCCCAAACTCATTCACTAAAGTAGCGCTACTAGGGGGAAATTCGTTTCAGATCTGAAGGAAAATGCTCTGCAAAATACCAGATTTAGTGTTCTGAGATAACTTCTGCAGTACATATAATGCGGTGATTGTGAAGGTTATAGTGGGATATAAAATAAAAAATTCAAGATAATTGTCAGCCCAGCTCATTCAGTTGAGTGAAGTGGAGCTGGACTCCAAGTGTGATTAATACAGCATGGTCTTTTAGCCTTCACACAACATCTTCACAATTGTCGAAATATTATAGTGATGTCTGTGTCTCAGAAAAGAGCGATTAAAAAAAATGCGCATAGAGGTTATAAATGGCCATCTGTATTATCTGCATAGCATGCTATGATCGTTAACAAGGGTGGCAGACCCAGATACAAACCAAAGTAGAAAAAAAGATTACAAATTTTTGTGATTTAGTGCTTTATGATCTCACAAAATGAAACAAGTTTCCAATACAATTTTTTTTATGTGTTTCCGTAGCAGTGGCTTGCCAATACTAGTAGGAAGGTTATGCTGAAGAGATAAGTAAAGTATTCTATAATGTTTTAATTCTGTCTGTACAGCACATCACGGCTTGTATAGCCTTTACACCTTGGCTTGAAAAATTATTGCAATTTGTAGAAAATTTAAGGTATCGCCTACTTGAAGTATGGTACATATATTTTGGTCAGATAATGCTAAAGTAGGGTCTCTATCAAGAAAAATAATTGGGTGTCAATCCTAGAGAAAGACATTTTTTTAGTGACACTATAGGAGAGATTAAATAGAATTCATGTAAATTCCATGATCATGATAAAGAAAAGGTAAAGGAAGAAGACATTGGTGATGTTGATGTCAGAGATGACAGTGCTATACTGATAATCATAGAGTGGCGACAAGATCTTGAATTTTCTTATGTAAAGAAAAAATAAAGATGCATGTTTTTCCTACAAGCCAAACATTCTCTGCAGTGGAAACCTAAGCACTTTTTCCTCAACACACATACTTGGCAGCTGCAATGGGGAAGGCAAAGACCATAATCCAAACTACATTAGAGACCACAGGGGCCTTGCAGTAGCCTGTGATGTGATAAGACTGGTGAAAGGTGTCTGGAGCATCCTATCCAGGCGCTCAGTGAACTGCTGGGCAGTCTGGAGGAAAAAAGTATGGGTGGAATAGGGAGAATTTATATACAGAGGAAGAGAGGAGGAGATAGAAAATGTTCTGGTATATAGCTGAATCATTTTTTGTTAGGATTATCTGAGAGAACTAATGAATCAGAGCTCTGACAGTTATTTCTGAATAGCTTGTTTATCATGAAACAAAACCATGCTAGAGTACTATAACAAAATAACAGGACAGAGCCTCTCTATCTCCCATTTTTCAAATGAGGTAGATAAACTACTTCTCCATTGTCTTTCCTAAGCAAAAAAAATATTTATCCTAATGTAGTATGATGGTTTCAATACTTTTCAACTTTCAGCCCAGCATACCAACCTAGGTGCTTCTATGCTGTTTGAACAGTCTCCTCTAAAACACAGAATACCTAAATCTGTTACTAAAATTCTTGAACTTCAAGCAGGTAAAAATTTCCATGCAAATTCAATTTTAGATTCTGTTCGGCCCCATAAAGATTAAGACAGGGCTGCTTGTATAAAATTTAACCTCAACCCATGCATAGAAACCTGAACACTTACAAAGGCTGTCAAGTGAATTGCTTCCTAAGCTCTATAATGTAAAAAAATTGAAACACAGAATATCTCTGATATGTAAAATGCCTTCCTTGTTTTCCTGAAACATCTAACTTGGGAATGTACAAGTGAAGAGAAGTATGGCGTTATTAAAATTGTACCATAAACTGACCTCAGCTATTTGCTTTTTGAGCTGTTCATTCTCATTTAGATTCTTCTGGTGTCTCTCCTCTTCTTCCCAACTGACCAGGGAATCAGTCAGACTCTTTACCATCTGGCCATCCCTATGTGGATTTTGCAGGATTTTTTGATTCTAGTCAGAAGGAAGAAATCTTTTTGTGCCAATGTTAGAGAAACTTATTACAGATATAGCAGCATTTCAAAAAGAAAGAGGGCAGAATTCCCAAGTCATAGAAAGACATAGGTTTCCGGTAAGAAAAAAATTAGAAAAACAGACCGAGCATTTGTCCCCTCCGTTGTTGGAACATTGTAGATGCTCATGCCAACAAATCTGGAGTCATTGACCTGTTTAAGCCTCACACTCTGGGTCTCATAGGCTAGGAAAATGCAAAGATGAGCAGGATACCCTTGTAGCCAAACACAATACTTGGACCCAGTGAGCCAATCACAGACGAAAGATGATAACAGAGTCTGGGATTATGAACACAGATCATGTTGATAGAGTCTGCCCATTAGAAGGTATTGTGATCAGCACAGCAAAGATCATTTGAGTTTGAGACTAAGGGAAATTTTCTAAACTGATAAGCAAAACTGATTGTTTCAGTACAGACAATCATCTATTTAAATGCAAAGTGAAAAATCATGCAAGGTTTAAAAAATTGAAAAATTCAAATATTTCAAGACATACCAATAAGGCATAAGATCTACAAAGAGACATAAATATTTTCATAAAGCATTATATAAAAAAGAGAGATTGTTTTATTAATCCTCCAGTGCTCTATCTCTTCGAGGTCCTTTTATTTCCTGTTATTTTCCTTTTTCTTCCCTATTTTTTCTCAGTCCAAATTGTTGAACCTAAATAAAGATTTTTTTTTCAATTTTCATCGCAACTTATCTCATTGTTTAACTATTATCTTGACCATGTGTTTTTTCCTGAAACTTTAATTAATCTGTGTCACATGCTAGCACTGAGTATACAAATACCAAACCTCTGCACAAAAAAAAATAACCCATTACAACTGGACTTACTGGTGAATTGTTCCACTTGAGTCCATGCGATGTGGTCTCCTTTAGCTGTGAAAGTAGCATTTCGCATATTCCCAGCAATTGTATAGAATTCCTAGCGCAATAAATGGCATCGTTTATCTCTTCAGAGCCTTCAAGCTTCATCCCTCTTTCCTCCAATCTGGTTTAGTTGAAAAAACAAATAGATGTCATTGTTGTACTTTTATTTATTTTTTTAATTTAGAAAAGAGAAAAATTTATGTAAAGTTTCTTTCGTCAGTATATTTTCCTTTTTTGTCCCAAGAACTGTATCACTGCGTGGCAGATTTATTGTTTCGGTGAGCATAGTTAGGGACTATTTCAGTTCTATTTCCTTTAATGACTTAACACCTTTTTAATTTGAGCATTGTAAGAAATCATCTTTGTGAGATTAGAGTAAATATTATAAATAAAATCATCACTCTGATTTGGAAACATCCGTAAAAAAAATTCTGATGTTGAAATTTGAATTTTTTACACTTTTATCTGTGGTAAGTTATATCTTTTTTTTAAAGACATCTTCTGTCCTCAGTTCCATGCTTCATTTCTACTTTTGTGTGCAAATTACTTTAGCTTATTGTATTGAATTACACACTTTCAAGCTAAAGCTTCTACAGTGTGTTGAGCATTGACAAATAAGATGGTTATACTGAACCGATAAGGGCCTCCTCTTGCTGCCCCACAGTGCATATGTGGCGATTGTCCTTGACCTTGTACCAGTTGTCCGGGTACCAAGCAATGATGAACCACACATACTTCTCTCCATAAAGTTTCTCCTACATGCCTGGGAAGATCAAATGAGTTAGGATACAATGACGCAGTATGTCCAGAGATGCCAACTGACTACGAAAAAGAATCCTGAACTTTTCCCGCACCCCCAAAATGTCAACGAGAGAGACTAAGTGACCCAAGAACATAACCTTTCTCAAAATTGTACAAAGAACCAAAGAAAATAAAGGGTAATAACAGGAATCAATGAATAAAAATAAACACAAAGAGATAAACATTATAAAATGTACAACAGAATATGCACTGTTTTGATTAAGTGTTTTAGCCATTAGTTACCAATCCTTACCACATCTAGTTGTATTTAAGTGATAAAGGTGGGAAATAACTGAAAATATTGGCCAACCACTTGTGGGTTTTTTTTTTTTAGAAAAAAAATATAAAAAGGGTTCTTTATTGGAATAGGAAAACATAAAGAGAGGAAAAATGATCTACATAGTGACACAAACTTTATGAAAAAAAAAATCCAAATTCTTTATGTGGAGCCAGGCCCAGCCTTGGGATCAGAGAGTGGATTTACATATATGTAGTTTTAAATGGTAGATCCGACTATCAAGTTCTTCATTTCCTTTGCCTGAAGCAAGATCTAGGTATACAGACCCATTTTCACCTAATTTTATAACAATCCTCATCAATATTGCCTTTTCCTTCATTGATAGAGGTCCCTAGACGATCTAGATGGTTTAGAGACATGAACTTGGCCTCTTCAAAAAGTGATTAACAAAGGACATTATGAAACAGAAAGAAGCAAGTTAGGAACGAAACCAGACGATTTCCGAAAGTATAAGGACTCTTTTGCATTTACGTACAGTTCGATTACAAACATAAGTTAATGGTTAAGAAGAGCATATTGCACATCAGGGTCTTGGATTGATGCATGAAGGCATATTAGTTTATAAAGCCGTCCATAGACGTGTCGATAAATTGATGCTATCAATTGACTGGCAATATTGCTAACAATATCCCAAGCAATAATTGCCTTCCATCTGCCCACACACGCGTCGACAAAATCATTCGATCCACAAGCTGAACTTGTGCCATTGTGTTAAATGGAGTGTCAAGCAGCAGCAGTAACGGCGCTCTCTGCGGCTATAATTATTAAGATTTGCAGAAGAAGAGCTAAAAAAAAGACGCTCACGTAGAGTATGGGTGAAGCCGTGGCTACTAAAAAAACAAGAGTTATCCCATGTTAATTTAATAAGGGAATTACAAGATATTCCCGAAGACTGGAAAAACTATTTGCGCATGAATAAAGAAAATTATCTTGACTTGTTGGAAAGGATTACCCCTTTGATTAAAAAGCAAGACAATGTCATGCGCTCGGCTATAACCCCACATGAGCGACTTGCTGCCACTTTGAGGTTTTTGATAACCGGTGGGTCTTTGGAAGACCTCAAATTTAGCACTAGCATGTCTGCGCAGGGAAGAAAGAAACACGATTTTAAGTAACATCAATGATTAAAAATGTTCACCTTTGGTAATTGTCTCTTATTCATTTCATATAAAATCGTGTTTGGATCTTTAAATAATTAACAGATCTAGGTAACGCGATTTGTGAAGAGTGATGTAAAGCTATATCATATAATTATACTGACAGATAGTAGAGAGACAAAAAAAAAACACATAGGCGGGAGTGGGGAGACAAGAATATTGTGTTTATAGAGGCAAATAACGAAATAAAATTTAATTCTCTAAAACGTCTTCTAAAAAGCATCTCTACGCGTAGAGTTTGCTAATTTTGGGTCGAGAAAACTGAATCTGTTTTCAGATTCAAAATCCAATGCCTCATAAATGAACATTTGACCAGCAAAAATAGCTTACTGCACCGGCGTCGGCTTGTCTGGCCTTAAAAAAAAAAAAACGCCTGCCGCAGATCGACAAGGTCGCGCGGCGCGGGCAATTTATTTTCAGGTTGTACCAGTCGGTGAGCAATCAGCTTTCGATGTCGATAAATTTCTGCAATATCGCCACACACTAGGCAAGATATTGCCAAAATGATCGCAAAGCGATAATTTACAGCAATTATTGCAACGGCTATGGCCGGCTTAAGATAAGTTCAAGATCTGAAATCAGACTAAATCCGGACTTCTTAAAAATCAGGACTTACAAAAAAGGGTTTCAGCCCTGAACCTCCGCCACACAGGCATATCAGGAACGATTTATTTCTTTGTTTCAAGAAATAAGAAAACAATATGCAGAAGTAGGGTGTATTATAATAACAAAAAAAAAAAAAAAGATAAAAATAAAAAAAACAAAAACAAAACAAAACAAAAAGGGGGATTTCAGCCGCGAACCTCCGCCATATGGGCAGATCTCTACTTAGATACCGGGCAAAACGAACATTGATCCTCTGCCTGAGTCATGCTGTCATTATTTTTTTCCACTCATTTTAAAATGACAGATATGAGAAAAAAAAATAAAAGGGGGTGAAGGTTTTCAGCCACGATCCTCCGCCATATAGGCACTCTCGGTATCGCCTACTCATCCAACACCACATTGACGAAGTACCCTAGTCGCCGGTACCTCTGAGGAGGTTGTGGTTCTCACACACCCGTCCGACAAAACTTCCCTCCCAGCATCTATTCTCCAATGTATAACGAGTGTATTATGGGAGGAGCCACACCAGACCCAAGGCATACATGACGACTGGCGCGCGCCGTCATAGCGTGTGGACCTTGACCGTTTTACGGGTCTTAACACCGTTAGGGATTAGAGCCAGTTCTTGGTTCGTTACCTAGCCAAGCTTACAACCTATTAACAATTGGAGGGCTTTATATAGTGACCTATTGGGAAGTCCAATTTAATGCAGTTTACTTAGTGTGCATATTGATGCATTGTACTAATTAATTTAATTGATTAAGTTTGTTAAAGCTGCTGAATTGGACTAAAATGGAAAGACATTTTGTTTATCTCAATTAAAAAAATGGTTTTGTGATATTTACTCATGATTTCCTCATAACAAAAAATTTCACCCCCTTTAACGTTGCTGCTAAAGACAAGAAACTCAAAGTAATAATGGCCGCTGTTGTGTTTACATCAGTGAACTTGTTTACAACATGAACCACCTACTGAGTATTAATCAGGTTGTCTCCCACCCTCGCCAGGATATTGGTAGAGTGAGAAAGGTTGCTTTCTTTTATCTTTTCCAACTAAATACCTATTTCTGGATGTCCGCGAATTGACCCTCACACAAATATAAACAAAATGTTTGAGAAACAATGGTATACATGCTACCATTTTTTCCATCCTTCCACAGGTCAAATATAATTGAATCATAACGATGGCTGCCTTGTTTTCAAGACAGCTCCTTGTTTTACTTGTTTAAACTTAAGGTTGTCACTTTCAGATTCTCTTTCCAATCATTTTGTCTTTTAAGGAGCCTTAAAAGATAAAGTTTCTTGGTCTCGAGGGAAACTGAAAAATCACGTTCGTTACTTATCACATTGCCAAGTCTCTTAGCGCTCTTTTTCTCACTGATATGTCCTAGATCAACGTATTGAAGGAGGAAAAGAAGAAAGCGTGAAAAAAACAAACAACTAAAGTATTCGAGAAAAGACGTGTGTAAAGATGACCCTTGCAAATGAGAAAAGACAAACTAGATATGGGACCATCAGGATCCCTCTCCAACCTACTCCTGAAATCTCTCTATATCTACTGAACTGACAATCATTCCTCTTCGCATAGTTCCTCAATCATCATTTACTTCATAACATCTCGCTTTTCCTCTCTTTATATCAGAAGAAAATAACCCCATCTTCCTCTCTGCTATCCCTCTTTTTTTCTTCCACCTTATCTCCTAAGCTCCTTTAAATCCCCATTGTCCATCATAATTCCCATTTCATTTATGATTTCACGTCAATTGTATCTTTAATATGTAGATACACGCACACACATTTCGAACAGATACCTGTCTTAAAACCGCTTGATACGTCTTGTCTATCCATTTATTTATTTCCCCAACCCCTTTCTCTTTCTCTCTCTAAAAGCAAAACGTACTAAGTATGTCCCATCTCTGCATCTTTTACTCTCTGTCATATCAACAATTTCACTAGTTATAGAAATCAAAGGCCAACTTACGGACTCTACGTTGATGGAATGATCCAGCTGAAAATAGGTGGTTTACCAGGCATCTGGTGTGATTTAGTTGCATCAGTTGGTAAAATTCTCAGTCACAATCGTAGGATCATGACTCATTTTCAGAGTTTGTTTCATCCACCACTTCAAAATATTTTCACAGACTCATATAGAATGCTAGACGAGAACGATATCAGTTTCGTGTTGACGTTTTGCAGATCTTTCTAATTCATTTATTTAGTCAACTTCCTGCTTAATTTCAACATTGATCAGCCTGTGACATAATTATCTTTTTGTTTTGATGTTATAAACAAAAATTCTAAATGCAGAAAATAATTACGATGTGAATATAGTTATATACATACGGTAGGGCTATAGAGTTGAAGAAAACAATCAATGAAGAAAAATTGTAACCTACTCTCACCTTTTGGTTATCTCATTTATTCCAGAGTTGTTTCCTTTCCTTGGGTTGTTCAACACTACGACCTCCACCTCTTTCCATGGGGTTTGACATCTTCGCAAGCGAGTTCATATTCACCTCTTGAAATCAATAAAAAAAAAGTGTTTAAAATTACAATCATAACAGTATTCATGATAATTACTACTTAGGGTTTGAAATAAAAATACGCTCAGGACATACCAAGAAAATATTTTATATATAAAATAATTTCCCCTAAAAAAATTATTGCATTTATATTTTAAATTTCATAATGAACTAGATCTAATTGGTGTGGGGAAACTTATTTTAATCATTTTCTCCCAGAAGGTTCAGTTTTTCCAATTTCTTTTTTATAACACTGATCCATCCCATTAACACAATTAAACACAGCTATACTTAGTTCAAGATTCTAATTATGATTTCATAAGATTGGTGGTGTTTCTTAAGCAATGTCACTTATCTTTATAATGCTTTTAAGATCTATATGATTGTGTAAATGGTGTAACATTTAATGGGTCCTAGAAATATTCCTAAATTTTATGAAGAATATGAAGAATCAGTGGCTTGGCCCCAGCCAATGTAAGCACTGATTAGATGGGATCTCCACCACCAACAGATGATCCAGCCAGGAATCAAATTCAAACTTCTTTGTATGTGTGAGTCTTATGCTGTATCATTTTGTATCAGCTGAGGTATTGATCATTTGCCCTGTAAAAAATGAGCTGGTGGTCTATACTCTATATCTGGGTCCTAGAAATCGAGACAAGGAAATTTAATAAAATGCAAAAGTATCCCGCTTGATGAGAATTTATAAATAAAGATAAACAGTAAAAAATAAACAAACCCTCAACTCCATTTTAATTTAACTGGTAATCCAGAATGAGACTTGTGGTATCCTACATGGCTACTTTTTAATTTCATGCTAAGTCTAGATAAATTTTAAAGACCCCAAAATCTAAAATATTAAAGATCTAGATCTAGATGATTAGCGAGAATGTAATCTTTATCAACAGAAAACAATAAAAAATACAAAAACAAATCAACAAACAATCAACTCCGTTTTCATTTTAACTGGTAATCCAGAATGGAAATTGCAGCATCCTATCAAGACTACTTGTAAAGTAAAAAAAATTTAAGAACTATAGTTTGGAATATTCAAATACTAATACAAGGTAAATTTTAAAAAGACCCCAAATCCTATAATCATAATATAAAGATCGTAACCTGAAACTTGTAATGGGTCATCAGATTTTTGTGGCCCACCACTATAAATTATAATCCAAAAAAAATATGAAAAAGCAACCCTAAATCACGTGTTTTTACGTGGGCATACTTTTTAAATCCCAAAGTTGTTTCACGGATTTACAAACCAACATTTTAAAACCCCTTTTAAACCTTATAAAGCATGAGCGACAAACCATTGAGCTAGGTAGACATTTTAATTAGCCGTACAAAACTGTTTCTTTTAAATGCGAAATGAACACAACCTTTGTTTCCAATTTTAAATCCTGTGGCAGTTGGAAATAAGTTGGACAGTCAAAACTAGATCTAGGCGTCAGATCTCTAGAGTGATCTAGATCTAGATCTAATTGAGATCTACACCGTACAAATCTGTGTTTGCATTTAATGCAAAACGAACACAGCGTTTGTTCTGATTTTTAAATCCAAAAGAAATTAAGCGCTTTATCTAAATTTTGTGTTTAGAAATAGAATTATCAAGATATCTAGATTCTAGGTAAAGATGGATAGGTGGAGGCAATTAATTTGATCTGAATCATGTTAGTAAAAGGAGAGATATCAAAACCATTTATATGCCTCTTTAAATACACACACGCACCCCAGCCTGGGAATTGACACCAGGACCCGGTTTGTAGAACAGGGTTTTCAGCTAGATCTAGTATTAGGAAAGATCTAGATGTAGATGATTGGCAAGAATTTACTGTTGTTCGTTGCAGTTGTTTGAATAAATATATATACAATCGTTTGAATTTATAACTAGTCTGCAGTTGTTCACACAATTAATTATTTAGGGCTCTAAAGTAACATGATTTAAGGTTATAGTCTCTACTAAAATAACTGACCCAAGGTATCATCTAATGGACAAAGATGGTTTACCACAGAGTGGTCAAGATTTACATTTTTTTCAAAGCCTTTGAATATGTTACATTAAAATCTAATTAACTATTTATTGTACAACTCTCCATCTTTAAATAGTAAGTAAATTAATACCTTTCAGTTAATGTTTCCTTATTTTTCTTTGTAAAACCTTTCTTACAAGCTTCTTTTCCTTTGCTGCTATGTTGGTAGGCTTAAGGTAACACTACTTTTTTCATTCCTTTTATTAATTTAAGGCTTGAATCAAAACAAAAGATCTAGCTAATTTCAATATCTGTAATTACTCGATATCCTCTCTCTGTCTGTCTTTATAATGTTTTATTTTTTGCAAGTAACGCAGCGTTTTATCTAGGCTAGATAATTTTCTATGTCTTTCGGTGTTTTTTCAGGCTTCAATTAACGGCACTCATTTTTTTTTACAACAGATAAATAACACTCTGATTTTCTCTTTCCCTGGCTTGCCAGTTCAATTCTTTTCCTTTTAGTTTTACTCCACTTTGTTAAACTGTTTTTGTATTGATCACTGTATGCTGTATGTTTTGATTGCCTTTCATTCAGCTTATTCTTTAATGTTTTTTACCATTGTTTTTACTTTTTATGTCAACAGGAAAAAATGATAGGCCTGAAGTTAACCAAAAAAAAAAAAGTTGCAAGTTGGCTTCTTGATGCTTTTACAAATGCACCCCTTCAGATCCGTTTTAATTTCATGAAGTAAGTAGTCAAAAATCGCAAATAAAAATAACACTCGGCTACGGATTTGTTTCTGTATTGTTGTATGAATAACTACCGTTATTCCTGAAATTCTGCAGCATTTGTACAAACAATATTGTGGGATATCCACACCATCACAGTAATCTCCCTTATATTTTCACGCGACTTTATTTCAATTTATTTATAAATCCTTATGATGTTAACCTTGATTCTATGATTAATTAGTTATCCAGCTCTAAAGTAAAGGAGATTAGATTCTAGACCTTAATCTTCATAGATCCAGCTTAGATTCTAATTTTTACAGTGGTTCTTGAAATCAAAAGTTTAGATCTACAATCTAGATCTAGATTCTAGGCGCTAAATCTTAACTGGATCTAGATCTAGATATAAATCGATTCTGATTTGATTGAATCAAGTTTACCTAGAATATTCTGGGTCTAAGTATTCATCCCAATCAATGTGAGTGTGTTTGTTGGCGTAAATTTAATTTGCCTTTAACTTAGATCTCTAGATCGTACCGTAATGATGAATCTAATAAGCCTGTCGCCTGTTGTTCATGAGAATCCATTTGAGTTAGCGCTACTTTCGATTTCGATTTTGACTTCCGTTTGAGATCGTCAAATAGAATATTATGCGATTCCATTCTTAATGGTAGGGCCTGCATTTTACATTTTTTTTTAACACAAAGACGTAAAAACAAACAATGGAATCATCTAGATATTCAGAAGCCAGGAAACTCAAGGGCCCTGTAGCATATCTTCATCCCATAACTTTACTCAACACATGAAGGTGCGTTCGTTGATTGTGCTATAACGAATAAGACGCAACGTAGACGCTTATCAAGGTCCAAGTCTAACGTGATTATATACATAAAATTGTTAGTGAAATCGAAAAACTCCTGGCAGATGTAAAACTCCAGGTCAATACAGCAGAACAGAATTCACGTCCGTTTAAAAATGTGAAAACGAGCACTGGCAGAAGATAAAGAAAGTAGGCAATAGGTCCCCTCTTATGCTAGCGAAAATATCTTCCGAAGAAGACAACTGTCTTGCCCCCATCTTTACACAACAGTCAGGATAAGAGGTAATGAAATGAAAACAAGGTTTAAACTATACTGCGCTCTAGAGAAAGCTGTGCTTTTGTACAGCTGTGGCACATGGGCCCTCACAACATAAAACACAGACTTATCACCGTAGAACGGTGCTTAATATCAAATGCCCAACATCAATCAGCAACAAGTCTTTCTGTAACAAGTAAGGTAAATTACCAATCAGCCTCCCTTTACAGTATACTAATTGAAGAGAGGTGAAGACTTTTGGGGCACATCTTAAGCCAAGTGCCCCATACACCAGCCAACAAAGCAATAATACGATATTTCAAACAAGAAGCCACAAAAAAAAGACAACCTAAAACATCTTTTATATCTACTCCCAGACAAAAATCTCAAAAGACTCTCTGTAATAAACAATGCAAACATTTCAGACCTCGTTGTCCAGGGTTGTGGAAAGAGTGTGTATGTCTGTGTGTGTGGGGTATGTGGTGTGTGTCTGTACTTGTCGAACGGGCCGTAAGTATCTACATTTATAAGAACACTTTAATTATATCGTTAGCATCACGATGCCAGGCTTTTCCACCGCCTCAGGTTGGTTTTGATAACTGTTTCTTGATTTTAGTATTAAATTTAGTTATTAAAAAACGCTCATAAAAATATTTGGAATGACACAAAATTTGATTTACTTGTTTCTTTATTCATTTTACCGCCGGAATACATAGTAAACTTAAACATTAAGTAAACTTTCGTTAATTATGATTTAAATTTTTATGCTTCTTTATTAATTGTGCCGATGTTTCTTTTTTTTTTTTTTTTTTGGTTCATCCACTCCACTTTGTCCGGTTCTCCCCCTCTCTCTCTCTCTCTCTCTCTCTCTCTCTCTCTCTCTCTCTCTCTCTCTCTCTCTCTCTCTCTCTCTCTCTCTCTCTCTCTCTCTCTCTCTCTCTCTCTCTCTCTCTCTCTCTCTCTCTCTCTCTCTCTCTCTCTCTCTCTCTCTTTCTTCTTCTTCTCTATCTCTCTCTTCTTGATGTCAATCATGTTATGTCTAATGTCTTTGGCTATGTAAGAATATTGTTCACCCGATGTCACTATATGTATTTCTTTCTTCTCATATTTATGTGTCGCTATTTCCTGCTTCTTTTACGGGCTATCTTTCTTGAAAACAACCTCTCTCTCTCTCTCTCTCTCTCTCTCTCTCTCTCTCTCTCTCTCTCTCTCTCTCTCTCTCTCTCTCTCTCTCTCTCTCTCTCTCTTTTTTCCTCTGATTTCTCACCTTCGATTTATTTCTTTATTGTTCAAGTCCTTGTCTACGTTAGTTTATTTATCATTCTTTTTCTTTACATGCGTGTCGCTATTAGCTTTCTTAGTTCTCTTTCTGTTTCTCCCTCTTCTCTCTCTCTCTCTCTCTCTCTCTCTCTCTCTCTCTCTCTCTCTCTCTCTCTATCTATCTATCTATCTATCTATCTCTTCCTCTTCTTTGACCTTCTCAATTCAATTTCGATATATTTGATATCTTTATGTTTTTGTTACTGTCAGTATATTACTCTCTCTTTCTTTATAACTGTGTGACGCTATTTCTTTATTTTCTTTTCGGTTCTTTCTGTTGTACACTATCTCTCTCTCTCTCTCTCTCTCTCTCTCTCTCTCTCTCTCTCTCTCTCTCTCTCTCTCTCTCTCTTCTATCTATCTTTCCTAATTGATTTACCCTGGATTTCTAGAACTTATAATTATTCTAGATCTAGATCTGGTCACAATCTGTATAAGACAAAATAAGAGAGACAAATTGATAAGAAGGATTAATTTGAATATCTTTACGGTTCTGTCTTAATAATAAATAAATTAGTGAATCTTGTCGATGTCTAATATTACAAGTACGACACTCGTTCAAAAAGTGGCGTTTTAAGAAAAAAAAGTTGTTACATTTATATTTAAAGAACAACATTTTTTTTTAAATTTTAAAAGTATTATCAACTTTGAAAATTGTAAACCTCTTGAGAACAGTCTTTTAAATGTTATTTGGCTCAACATAACAAATCTGGCCAAAATTTTCATAAACTGATTGTAATAAAAAACACTGTAAAGTTTTTATAACACCTTTAGTCTTAATATATAATTTTTCTTTTAAATTCACTTGGGACATTTATCTTCAAAATTCAGTAAACTTCATCACTGTACAGTAAATGGTTTCGGAGGAGTAAGCGGAAAAAGAAATGGTTGCCTTTATGATTAATATATATGCATAGAGAGGATAGATGAAGAGGTGGAGAAAGAGAGAGAGAGAGAGAGAGAGAGAGAGAGAGAGAGAGAGAGAGAGAGAGAGAGAGAGAGAGAGAGAGAGAGAGAGAGAGAGAGAGAGGAGGTCAACGAAGAGTAGAGATTGCCCAAGCGGAACACACACAAGAAATGCAAGCATCAGTTGCGGGATTAAACTGTCTAGCTATCGTAACGGAGTGTAGCACAAAAACAACAACATCAACAGCAGCAGTTATAACTACAACTACAATAACAGGCATGCCCCGAGATTGGAGATGGTTGGTCCACCACAAGAGTGGGAATCTGTGGAGTTTCGTCACTTAAGTCATCTTAACGAAGGGGTATTGAATTTAGGACTAACAGCCAACATGTAAAGATTTTATCAAATGATTTTTAATTAATCAAGGAAAGAAATGGAAAACAAAACAGGGAAACAGTATAAGTTACGAATTAAAAACAACAACAACAACAACAAAAATGACAAGCACAAAAAAAGAAAAAAGGTAACAAAGGGAACCTAAAAATACTGATCATCCGGGTCAGATAAAATAGTAATGAAAATGACACGCGGAAAAACAACAAGCAAAACAACAACAACAACAACAACAACAACAACAACAACAACAACAACAACAACAACAACAACAACAACAACAACAACAACAACAGCAACAGCAACAACAATAATAATAACAAAAACAAACCAAAGCCAACTGCAATAGAATCTCGAAACCCTTAATAATCTTTGAGTCTTAATTTATTCAAAAACAGATTTATTTTATCTTTCTCTCTCTCTTTCTCTCTCTTCTTCTCTCTCCCTTTCTCCCTCACCCTCTTTCTCTCTATGTCTCTCCCTCTCCCTCTCTCTCTCTCTCTCTCTCTCTCTCTCTCTCTCTCTCTCTCTCTCTCTCTCTCTCTCTCTCTCTCTCTCTCTCTCTCTCTCTCTCTGAGTCAACCCAGCGAAATGAAACGCGTCATCAGAAAGAAGGGATCGCTTTGAGATCGGACAACTTTTTTACATTGATTTAAAAAGAAAAAAGACAAATTTAAATGTAATTTAATTCAATAGAAATTTTGATATCAATATATTTGACAAATCGAATTTCTTGTTATTTTATTCTTCGTGTAGTTATTTTGTCTGTAAGAGGCAGTCAAGATCAGAGTGAAAAATAAACAAACCCTCAGGCGTGTTGACAACGTGAACAGATTCACTCGTAGATACAAAGGACAGCTATTTCAAGTCAATTAGTTATGGCAAAGAGTTACATATCTTAAAACCTATACAACGTAAAAACACGGTTTTAACTGATTTTTATGAAAAATTGAAAGATTCATCCCACTACGTATCATGACATATAAATATTTTTTAATTTATTAAATATTAGCTAAGAAGTGCAGCTTGTAGTTAAATTTAACGGATTCCGGCCTTTTCAAAAAGAATTTGACAAACACAGCTATGAGAAAATGCACAGCAGTTAAACCGCATGAAGAAAGTGTGTCACTGTTTACTTATATGAATCAGGAGAGCTTGAACTTTGCCTGGCAAGGCAACTTCGCCAGGAACTGGCCCCAAGCCCTAACGGTGTTAAGACCCGTAAAACGGTCAAGGTCCACATACTATGACGGCCCGCGCCTGTCGTCATTTATGCTTTGGGTCTGATGTGGCTCCTCCCATAAAACACCGGGATGCACACTTGTGTGCATCACTTTGGTGCTTGGAAGCTGGCAGGGAAGTTTTGTCGTGGGTTGTGTGAGAAGCACAACCTGCTCAGAGGTACCGGCGACTTGGGTACTTCGTCGATGTGGTGTCGGTGGGCCGGCTATCCTGAGAGTGTCTATATGGCGGAGGTTCAGAGCTGAAACCCTTCACCCCCTGCAATCTTTTGACATATCTCCCTTTACAGGGAATTGGAATATCTTCCTTTACTGAAAGATGTTTTTCTTTTTTTCCTTTCAAAGGGACATTATCCATGAAATATGCAACACCCTCCTTATTATTTATTATCTTCCACGGGAGAGGTATTTCACTATTCACTTTTCCATTATTCCACTAACGCACTGTCCACTTGTGACTGGCACGTCATATTATCTGCTTAACAATACTAAAATTAGATAGACTCTGCCTCGATGAGACTGTAAGTAAATAGCGACACATAGAGATAAATACTTAGTAATAAACTGGTACATATAGAGAAATAAAGGTAAAATTAATTTATCAAAAGTATAGGAAGAGAGGCAAAGAAGAGAGAGAGAGAGAGAGAGAGAGAGAGAGAGAGAGAGAGAGAGAGAGAGAGAGAATAAGAGTTGAATAGGTTAAAAAAATGATTGACAACAAAGGATGTGAAACGTACAAATAGATATAAAGGTAATGTAATGACATAGACATAAACAAAGGAAAATATGGAGGAAGAGACGAAAAGAAAAACAAAAGAGCGAAAGACTGAGAGTGAGAGAGTGAAAGACTAAGAAGGAGAGAGATGGGAAGAAATAGCGAAACACAGTTAAAAAGAAAAAAATCATAATGATTATACTGACATAGACAGAGACATAAAGATGTGAAAAATGTGGAAAGTGGGAGAAATGAGGCAAAACCTAGAGAGAGAGAGAGAGAGAGAGAGAGAGAGAGAGAGAGAGAGAGAGAGACAGACAGACAGACAGACAGACAGACAGACAGACAGACACACAGACAGACAGACAGACAGAAGGACAGAGAGTGAGAGAAAGCAAGGAGAAAGAAATAGAGCAGACAGCGAGAGAAAGATAAGATAGAAAAGTCTAAAGAAATCACTCAGTAAGGGAAAACAGGAAGATCACCTACGTATAGAGAGACTACAAAATTAACGACAACTACTGCATAAATTTTACCAAAAGAAAACAGACAAAAATCTTTTGTATTCCTGTTAGTTAATAAACGCCAGAATCTTATCAAGCAATTAGAGAAATAAGCATTGAAAATAACGATCTCAGTCATGATTTTATACAATAGACAATGAAACTCTTTCGTTTAAATTTCGTATTCTGTATCTAGATGTAGCCATCTGGGCGGTGTATAAAGGCTCTGAAAATCGTCATTTTGGGCTCAAGTCCTATCTTGGACCCCACTCCTGTCATTCCTTTTGGAAGCATCCACGTGCTGCAAAGAGAAAATTAGAGACACAGAGAGGACTAAATCTTATATGTAAGCTGCAATACAGAAAATAAAAGACAATCTTTTTTAAATGCCGAGGTTTGTTATGACATACAACAACTTGTAACTATATAAACTAAATAACTGTAAGATTGGGGGATAAAACTGAAGCCCCAACAGACCTAAAGAAATAGAGAGAGAGAGAAAGAGAGAGAGAGAAAGAGAGAGAGTAGAGAAAGAGATAGAAAGAGAGAGAGTTAGATAGGAGGGTAAGAGAATCAGAGATCAAAAGAGATGTCAGAAGAAGAGATAGCGTGAGAAGAGGAAGAATCAGAAGACAAGAAATAAGTAATCGTACATACTGAGTGAGAGACAGAGGGAGAAATAGTTAACATGGACATATCTTGGAATATTAATAAAAAATCGGTTTAAAAATTAGAAAGGAAGGTAAAGAAGAGAGAGAGAGAGAGAGAGAGAGGCTAAACACAGAGAGAGAGAGAGAGAGATTCAGAAAATAAAGGACAAGAGTGATAGATACTAGAAGCTCAGATTGCAGAAAGACAATACAATTACGGAATAAAAGATAACTAATATACTGATTTAGAAGATGCGTAACCAAGTAAGATTAGAAAAATGACTTCCAGATAGATTAATGAGAGAGGCGAAAGTAGAGAAAAGAGAGAGACAGAGAGAGAGAGAGAGAGAGAACGAAGAAAGAGAGAGAGAGAGAGAGAGAGAGATAAGAATGGATATTGATTCTGAAGAGAAAGAATTAAGTGACAGAGTACAGTATGGGCATGAGACTTTAAATGCGTGGAAGCAATCTAGATCGGTCTTATGTATAGCGGAAGGTAACTGCTGAAATGCAAAATTAACGAACTAGCAATCATGAGAAAAATTATGAAAGAAATATACAATAATTCGTCTTTTTCAAGTTTTTTTTATGCTCTGTTTTCCAAAATTGTGCTTTAAACTCACACTGAATGAATAAACATGCCCATAAATCTTTGAAATCCCATGGAGAAACTAAGAGAACAAAATTGAATATAACGATTCAGCATTTATGAGATGTTGATACAGAGAGACCAATAAACTGTTCTGTTTAAAGTCATTCGTATTCTTAGCGAAATCACAGATGTAGCCATCTTGACAAGGTGGTGGGGAATAAAGGTTTGAAAATCGTCATTTTGGGCTCACTTACAGTCATGTCTGTCCTGACCCCCACTGGCATTCCTTCGGAAGCACGACAGTGTTAGAGAAAAATTAGAGACACAGTCAATGAGACTAAAATCCAACATGTAAGCTGCAATATCAGAAAATAAAAGACAATGCGATGATAATACTAATCTAAAGCAGCCGATCTTCGAAAGACATACAACCTGGATGGATTTGTAACTATATAAGAAATGCGTAACATGTAAGATTGAGCGACAAAAACTTGCTTCCAAAAAGACCTAAAGAAAGAGAGATAGAGAGAGACGCAGAGAGTTAGATAGGAGATTAAGAGAATCAGAGACAAAAAGAGGGAAACAGAAGGAGAGATAG
>JAWDGP010003887.1:0-42500 GCA_033675545.1 Elysia crispata | reverse complement strand
TTTGTATGCCTGTTTTGCAAATTGTTTTAAACTAAATAACTGAGTGAATAAACGCCCATAAATCTTTGAAATCAAGTAGAGAAACTAAGAAACAAATTGAATATAACGATCTCAATCATGATTTTATACAAAGACAATAAACTGTTGGTTTAAAGTCATTCGTATTCTGTATCACAGATGTAGCCATTTGGTCGGTGGTGGGGAATAAAGGTTTGAAAATCATCAATTTGGGCTCACTTACAGTCATATCTTGGACCCCCAATTCCGTCATTCCTTCGGAAGCACCCACATGTTGCAAAGAAAAAAAATAGAGACACAGTCATTGAGTCGAAAACAAAATATGTAGGCCGAAAAATCAGAAAATAAAACACAATCGATGATAACACTGATCTAAAGCCGATGTTCGAAAGACATACAAGACAGTATAATTTGTAACTATGTCAGAGATGCGTAACATGAAAGGCTGCCGAGAAAAACTTGCTTCCAAATAAACCGAAAGAGAGAGAGAGAGAGAGAGAGAGAGAGAGAGAGAGAGAGAGAGAGAGAGAGAGAGAGAGAGAGAGAGACAAAGAGAGTTAGAGAGGGGATTAAGTGAATGAGAGAGCAAAAGAGGGAAATAGAAGGAGAGATAGCGTGGAAGAGGAAGAATCAGGAAGACAAGAAATAAGTAGTGACACACCGTTACGAGAGACTGAGGGAGTAATAAAAGAACATGGACATATCTTTTAGAATACTAATAAAAAATGGTTTAAAAATGACATGAGGGAGGGAAAGAAAAGAGAGAGAGAGAGAGAGAGAGAGAGAGAGAGAGAGAGAGAGAGAGAGAGAGAGAGAGAGAGAGAGAGAGAGAGAGAGAGAGACAAAGAGAGACAGAAAGAGAGACAAAATGAAAGAGGAAGAACTAGAATCAGATTGCAGAAAAAGCGAAACACAATTACAATAAAAGACTCAGTAATATACTGATTTAGAAACGAACCAAAAGGTATAAAAAAAAAATCCGGAATTAGAGAAGAGGCGAAAAGTAGAGAGAAGGAGAGAGACAGAGAGAGAGAGAGAGATTGAGAGAGAGAGAGAGCGAAAGAGAGAGAAATAGAAAGAGAGAACGTGGAATGGATATTAGTTCGAAAATAAAATGAGGTAAGGACGTACAGGAATTGAGATAGTTAAAGTTATATACAGACTTAAAGACAATAAGAGATAGATAGAGAGAGAGCGAGAGAGAGAGAGTTAGAGAGGAAGAATAAGAGCGAGAGAGAGGAAGATAGATAGACATACAGAAAGAGAGCTAGTTTGAAAGAAGAGAACCAAGAAGAATAGAAAGAAATAATCTTATGATTTAATCACTGAGTAAGGGCATGAACTCATTTAAATACGTGTAGCAATCTAGATCGGCCTTATATATAGAGGAAAGTAACTGCTGAAATGCAAAATTAACGACAACCCATGTATAAAAATTATGAAAAGGAAAATATTCAAAATGCGTCTTTTTTCAAGTTTTTTGTATGCCTGTTTTGCAAATTGTTTTAAACTAAATAACTGAGTGAATAAACGCCCATAAATCTTTGAAATCAAGTAGAGAAACTAGGAAACAAATTGAATGTAACGATCTGAATCATGATTTTATACAAAGACAATAAACTGTTCGTTTAAAGTCATTCGTGTTCTGTATCACAGATGTAGCCATTTGGGCGGTGGTGGGGAATAAAGGTTTAAAAATCGTCATTTTGGGCTCAATTATAGGAGAGACAGAGGGAGTAATAAGGTAACGTGGACACACCCTTTAGAGTACTTATAGAAAATGGTGTCAAAAATGACATGAGGGAGGCAAAGAAGAGAGAGATAGAGAGAGGGAGAGAGAGATAGAGACAGAGAGTTAGAGAGGGGATTAAGAGAATGAGAGAGAAAAAGAGGGAGCCAGAAGGAGAGATAGTGTGGAGGAGGAAGAATCAGGAAGACAAGAAAGAAATAGTGACACACCGTTACGAGAGACAGAGGGAGTAATAAAGTAACATGAACACATCTTTTAGAATACAAAAAAAAATGCTTTCGAAAAAGGCCGATCTAGATTGCTACACGTATTTAAAGTTTCTCTCTAACTATGAGTCGCTATTTCTTTCCTGTCTTTCTGGTTCTCTCTGTCTTTCTCTTTCTCTCTCTGTCTCTCTCACCCACTCCTTCTCTCTCTCTCTCTCTCTCTCTCTCTCTCTCTCTCTCTCTCTCTCTCTCTCTCTTTTCCTGTTTATCCCCTCTGTCTTCCTCCTGACTCTTCCTCTATATTTTCTTTGCCTCATTTTTTCTCATTTTCGATACATTTTCCATCCCTATGTCTATGTCAATTCCAGCATACTTCTGATTCTTTCTCTCTAACTGTTTCGCTATTTCTTTATTCTCTCACTCATTCTTAGTCGTACACTCTATCTCTGTCTTTTGCTTTTTTTTTTTTTGCAATTTTTCCCCCACTTAAGTTAAATATTTTTTTCTCGTTTGTCTTTGTCTATGTCAAAACATTATCTTTCTCTGTAAATGTATGTCTTAACACGCAAGAGGTAGTCAAGGTCAGACAAAAAAAAAACAACAAAAAGACCCATGGCGTGTCTACAAACTGAACAAACTCACTCCTAGATACAAAGGGCAACTATTTCAAGTTAATCAGTTATAGGATAGAGTTACATATTTTAAAATCTATACGTCATGGAATCATGGTTGTGCGTGGTTGATCTGAACAAATTTAAATAATTCATCTCACTACGTATCATGACACAGAATGGTGGTCAGTTGAAGCAATGAGAGTCCACACATCAACATCTTTATTAACGGGAACAAACTCAAGCAAAGGGATCAATTTAAATACTTGGCTTCTTTAATATGAAGTGATGGACGTAACTTACTCTGAAAGTGCATCAAGAATAGCGCAAGATCACGCATAAATAGAATACCTTAACGCCAGGCAACCTTTTTTGGCCATGGGATGAGAAGAGAGAGACTAGAGCATCTTGTGACAACTGGAATGATTATAGGAAAAAGCAGCAGGGGAAACAGCATCAAAAGATGTTGGATGGACTAACAAAGTGGCTCAAATAAGGATGAGTGATAGAAGCGCTGAAAGCGACATGGGATAGAGATGCGTGCAAAGTCATGACCACCTACGCTAAAAAGCACGGCACGTGATTGATTGATTGATTGATGAGTTCAAAAGAGAATTTTCCTTTCTGTTGAACTAAATTTGCATACAGGTGTCCATCTTGCCATTGGACTAAATTTACTCTTCTCTTCATTTTTTACCATGTTTGTAACAATACTAGATCTAGAGGTTGATGGTTTCTTTCGGTTTAACTAAAACTCAATAAGTTATCATCTGGAAATACTTTTGATCCATGTGGTCTCAGGGTGTGTGTGAACAGAGTGAGAGAGAGTGTATGGCAGAGAGAGAGAGAGAGAGAGAGAGAGAGAGAGAGAGAGAGAGAGAGAGAGAAAGAGAGAGATAGAGAGATACAGAAAGACATAGACAGAGGGTTAGTTTGGATTTTGTTTGATAGTTTTACTACTTCAATATAAAGATCTCTGTGATTTCAACAACTTCATAAAAAGATTTAATACAATTTACGACACAAGTATAAGAGAAAAATGCATTTCACATGTTTTTTCTTTCAACAGTTTTTATACCCGAGTTCTCAGAAACTTTCCATTTCAACAGTTACTTCCCTGTAAACATGACGCTGCATTAGGTTTTAACAGAGAGAGAGAGAGAGAGAGAGAGAGAGAGAGAGAGAGAGAGAGAGAGAGAGAGAGAGAGAGAGAGAGAGAGAGAGAGAGAGAGAGAGAGAGAGAGAGAGAGAGAGAGAGAGAGAGAGAGAGAGAGGAGAAGAAGAAGAAGAAGAAGTAGAAAGGGGAAATTGAATAGCGCCACTCAGTTTGAGACAAATAGGGAGTAAAATACTGACATAGATAGGCACATAAAGATATAAAATCACGAAATTGAGAGCAGAGAAACAAAGAAGTTAGAGACAGAGAAAGAGTGACATAGTGAGTGGAAGAGGAAGAACCGCATGAAAAAGAAAGAAATAGCTACATACATTTAGAGAAGAAACAGTGAGTAATATTCTGACATACACAGAGATATAAAGGTATAAAATAGATCATAATTCATAGGACCAAGCCAAACAAAAAGAGAGAGAGGGAGAAAAAGAAATTGATACTAGACAGACATAGGACACAGAGAGATAGAGACAGACAGATGGACAGAGAGAGAGAGAGAGAGAGAGAGAGAGAGAGAGAGAGAGAGAGAGAGAGAGAGATAAAGAGGGACAGACAGAGACATAGAGTCAAAGAGGACGAACTTGAAAGAAAACAAAGAAATAGCTACACACAGTTAGAGAGAAAGAATGAGTAATATACTCACTTACAGGCAGACATAAAAGGAATAAAAATGTATAGAAAAGGAGAGATGAGACACAAAAATTATAAAAGAGTGAAAGAGGGAGGGGGAGGGATGGCAAGAGACAGACAGTGAAAGAGGAAGAACCGGAAAAAGAAGAAAGAAATAGCAACACAACAGTGAAAAACTGCTTGGACAGTTGCGTGAGACGCTTGCAGTATGTAAAAATCAACTGATCAAAGCTGCTCTTATGGCATGTAACAATTAAACCGCCATAACAATACCTCTGGGACAATGATGAGGTCCATAGACAGGAAGCCAACACAATCGCCAGAGAGACTAAGTCAAAAGTCACTTTTTCCTGATTGCTGAAGATAAGTGAGATTGGGGCAGATGCTACTTTTGTTCTGACTTTGGTTTAACAAAGGCTTAAGGTACAGCTTAAATACGACAGATTTCTTCTCAGTACATGTAGTAATAAAGCCCAGAGCACACACTAGATGTGGTTCCAGGTTGGTTTTTTTGTATGTCAATACAATTCATAGTCAACATTTAGTAATATCTCCAAAAGTTCACTTCAAGATTAAGTGAAAGCAGATTTTAATTTAGCGTTTAGTACGTTCAAAATTATATAAAAAACGAAACAACAACAACAACAACAACAACAACAACAACAACAACAACAACAATAATAATAATAATAATAATAATAATAATAATAATAATAATAATAATAATAATAATAATAATAATAATAATAATAATAATAATAATAATAATAATAATAATAATAATGAATAGTCACGTGTACCCCAAATGTATGAAATGGGATCTAAAAGGACGATTTCCGTACTTTTATCAATAAAAAAATCTCTCTATCCTTCATAACTACACGGAATAACTTGCGGAGCGCGTCATGCATTATGAAGCACGCTGCTATTGCACCCAAATCAACCCGAAATTTATAGCCTATAAACGAGATACTTGGAAATATCTTTGACCACTTGGTTTTTGAGCAAAAAAAAAAATAAATAAAAAAACCCAATCTTTCAAAAAGATATCCATTTCACAGATATCTACGAATAACCAGAAGCTTTTTTTTGTGAATTGGGAAATAAATGGATGAGTTCGATGCCAGTGACAAGATTTCCCTTTCTCTTTCTGTCTTGTTCTGCCGCAACACGCTAAAACCTCATTAGGGGCCCCAGGCTCGAGGAAACAAAAAGGCCTGGCAACATTTACAACAGCTTGAAGAGGCATTAGAAGCGTAGCACTGTGATAACCTGGTCATGTGACCAAAGAGAGAAGGAAACGGGGGCTAATAAATGCAGGAATACACTCGAGTGAGTCAGAGAAATAATAGGGACGGAAAGGATAAAGTAAAGAAGCTGGTGAATGGACTCTCCCTCTCTATCTATTTCTCTTTCGCTCTATCTCTATCTCTCTCAGTTACTCTTTCTCTCTCTCTTTCTGTCTGTCTGTCTGTCTCTCTCTCTCTCTCTCTCTCTCTCTCTCTCTCTCTCTCTCTCTCTCTCTCTCTCTCTCTCTCTCTCTCTCTCTCTCTCTCTCTCTCTCTCTTTCATCTTTGCATCTTTTCTTACATTTTTTAATATTCTGTTTATCTTTATGTCCCTTTCTAAATTAGCCTATTAATGAGTGCTCCTCTATAACTGTGAGTCGCTATTTTTTTCCATTTCTTTCTGGTTCTTACTCTCTCATTCTCTCTCAATTGGAGAAAGGTTTGGATCACGGCTCTCAAAACATCATTACGAAACGGGTCGTTAAAATTGTTCCAACTAATATGACCAAATCTTAAGTTTTTTTCTGTTTCAGTTCTTTGATGAAACACACACAGGAGGCAAAAGCTGTTGAGTTTTGTGAAACTGTCGACTTGTTTCGTTTCACACAATTTTTTAATCTGGCAGATGAGATGTGAAATATACAGGGAGCGCAGCCCACGTAGGCTTCTATCATTGAACAGGGAGGATCTTTGATCCAAGAAAGCAGCTAAGGTCTAAAGAAAGAAAATGGAGTCCAGAGCTGTACAAATCAATAACAAGATATCGTGTGGTTAACACTTGTTGAGTTAGATTTAGGTCTCTGGTGGCCTTGACCCTCTTGTATGCAATAATCTGTCACAAAATGGCGATGTTAGCCTCGTCTTTTCTTAACTCAGACAAGACTGTGCCGAGCAGTGCAGGGCTGTAAGATGAGAGCGTTAGCTACTCTTCGAGTGGAGTGAGTGTCGAGCTTATAATTGAAGTCTTTTTAGGGTTTGGGGTCTCAAGATGGGGAAATCTTTCCCGGCTAATTAATTTTAATATTATTTTTATTATTAATACGTATATTAGTAGTAGTAGCAGTAGTATTTTAAACAGTAGTAGTACTATTATATACATGATACTACATGTATCACCATCATTATTATTATTGTTACTACATGTATATGTAGTTACTCTATAGTGGGATGTGTTTTAGCCCATTTTAAAATATAAGGTGAGACTGAGAGAAACAAAATAATTGTTTTGTTGTTTTTGTTTTGTTTTGTTTTGTTTTGTTTTTTTGTTTGTTTGTTTTTTTTTTTTTGTTTTTTTTTTAAGTATTATATAAATAATAGGGAGAGGGAGAGGGAGAGAGAGAGAGAGAGAGAGAGAGAGAGAGAGAGAGAGAGAGAGAGAGAGAGAGAGAGAGAGAGAGAGAGAGAGAGAGAGAGAGAGAGAGAGAGAGAGAGAGAGAGAGAGATGACGGCGCCCAAATAGGCAAACTTAGTTCCTACAAAACCCATCAAGGGGCGTGGAGGGATTCAGCCGGCATATACTCTCAGGATCGATTTATTTATTTTTTTTTTTTATAAAAAAAATAGTGTGCAGGAGTAGGGTGTATTACAATACAACAATAAAACAAAAAAAAAATAAAAGGGGGTGAAGGTTTTCAGCCACGATCCTCCGCCATATAGGCACTCTCGGTATCGCCTACTCATCCAACACCACATTGACGAAGTACCCTAGTCGCCGGTACCTCTGAGGAGGTTGTGGTTCTCACACACCCGTCCGACAAAACTTCCCTCCCAGCATCTATTCTCCAATGTATAACGAGTGTATTATGGGAGGAGCCACACCAGACCCAAGGCATACATGACGACTGGCGCGCGCCGTCATAGCGTGTGGACCTTGACCGTTTTACGGGTCTTAACACCGTTAGGGATTAGAGCCAGTTCTTGGTTCGTTACCTAGCCAAGCTTACAACCTAATAACAATTGGAGGGCTTTATATAGTGACCTATTGGGAAGTCCAATTTAATGCAGTTTACTTAGTGTGCATATTGATGCATTGTACTAATTAATTTAATTAATTAACTTGGTTAGAGCTGTTAAATTTGACAAAATTGGAAAGCCATTTTGTTTACCTCAATTAAAAAAATGGTTTTGTGACATTTACTCATGATTTCTTCATAACAAAAAATTTCACCCTCTTAACGTTGCTGTTACAGACAAGTCACTCAAAGTAACAATGGCCTCCACTGTGTTTACATCAGTGAACTTGTTTACATAATGAACGAACTACTGAGTACTAGTCAGGCTGTCTCCCACCCTAGCCAGAATATTGGCAAAGTGAGAAAGACTGCTTCCTTTTATCTTTTCCAACTAAAATATTTCTATGTCTGTAGCTTATGTCTGCAAACGTTTTCACGAGTTGGTTTTAACACAAATATACAAAGAAAGGGTTTTCTCCCTGTTTCAACTTTATGTTGTCATTTTCAAATTCTCTTTCCAACCATTTTGTCTTTTATGAAGCCTTAAAAACACAGGTTTCTTAGTCTCAGGAGAAACTGAAAATTCACGTTCTTACTTCTTTACTAATCACATCGCCAGGCCCCTTTGCTCTCTCTCTCTCTCTCTCTCTCTCTCTCTCTCTCTCTCTCTCTCTCTCTCTCTCTTTTTTTTTATAGTTACTGATGTATGTTTTGCAACCTCGTATTGAAAATTGAAAGAGAAGAGGAAAACAAAACAAAACAACAAAACAAAAAACTAAAGCAGTTCGGAAAAAGGCATGTGTGTAGAGACGACCCTTACACATAATAATAGGTAAACTAGATATGGGACAATCAGGATAACGCCCTCCCCCTCTGTCCCACTCCTGAAATCTCCATATCTACTCAACCGACAATCATTCCTCTCCGCATAGTTCCTCAATCGTCTGTTGGTTTTACTTCATCCCTCGATCTTTTCCAAATTGCTTGTCCTCTCTTTATATCAGAAGAAAATCGCCACATTTTCCTCTCTGTTATACCTCTTTTTTCTTCCATTGTCCATCATAATTCCTATTCCACTTTATGATTTCGCCCCAACTTTATCTTATATATATATATATATTTTTATATAAATCAAAAGCGACAACCACCTCTTGATCCCTGCTGACAAGACAAACAACTATTATAAACTCAATAAAGAACAATATGAAAACCTCATAACTAAAAATATACAGAAATAATACACGAAATCTAACAAAACCATTCAATCGCAAATCACAGTGAAGCACAAATGAAATGCAGAGTGACTTGAACTCAATGACAGAATTAATACTATACAGTCAAGAGAGAAGCATATTACCCTCAAAGACAACAAGACAAATTTTAAAAATAAACCAAGCTGCAGACCCATAAACCATTGCAAGCCTGAACTGACAGGAATCAGCGAGCAAATTGTAGAGAAAATTGTTCTCGATATCAAATCAAAGACAAGCATCAACTCGTGGAAAAATACAAAAGATGTAATAGACTAGTTCAACAACATTGACAAAAAGAAAAGCCACACAATGATTTGCTTTGACATATGTGATTTCTATCCATCCATATCGAACATATGCACAGCAATTTGCCTCAAAATACTCGATGATTACAGATGAACAAGCCCACATAATCAAACACACCATGAAATTTATGTTATACAAGGACGGAAACGCATGGTGTAAAAAAAACCTTCAAACTTCGATGAAGCCATGGGAATTTTTTTTTTCGAGAGACAGATGAATAGGAAAAAGATAAATTTCATTATGCTTAAGCTAGTATTGACTACACGTAATAATTTTACACATGTATTCATTCTAGCACAATCTGACCTACACGTATTTAGCTTGGGTGCAAGACAAATGTCATAACCAATTTCTACAGATTTATCACATAAATGGATGGATTCACTTCAGATAGCTATCATGTTTGAGGTTGTTTTTTTCTTTATTCATGCCTTATTGTTCATTAGAAATACACTGTATATGACATCTTCATAAAGAGTCTGTCAGATAAAAAAATTTGAATTTTAAAAAAAAGAAACCCGCTCTTTAGTCTAACTATTTCAAAACCAATGGAGCGGAAAATGTAAAAAAAAATGATACCTCATCAGATCAGAGAACGCTTATATTTTCGGACAATTTTCACCCTAAAAAGTTTACAAAAGTTATAAGTGTTGTTAATACGAATGTTTTTCAATGAGATAACAGCAAAATGCATTCATTTTTTGTGGAGGTGGGGCAGAAGATGTATCACAGATGACAAGATTAAATACTTTTAAAATGTTCATAATTACTAAAGCAGCAAGAAAAAAACTCCACAAAAACATGCAGTTTAAAATGAGACAAAAGCCTGGTTATATATATTTCAAATCAGAACACTTTTTAGGTGCACATTTAATATGCGATAGCGTCATACATAAAATTAATCCATAAATTAACAATACCATAACCCTCTTCTATTCGATTGACAAATTTAAAAGAATACTTAAATTCTCAGCAGCATTTAAGTCAGAACCAGCCAAGAGCTCCATATCAGACAATCATCTTACTTGTCTCCCAAAGTGTCAAATCACTCACCCTATTTCACATTTGCATCTCACAATTCTATCTGGGCACAAAACTAGACTGACTGTCCCTTCCCACGCAAAACAGATTGCAGACTTAAATATGTCCTCGTCAATACCGTATACAATAGCAAATTTGCGATAGGATGCAATACTTTTAGCAAAGATCTCTTTAAGTGATGTATGCTCAAAGGCCGCAAGTTAATATTGACCGCTCTATGTCTTATCTAGCAGGAAGGTCCATAAAAACTTTACCTTAAAATATTTCGATTTTCTTAAATTTTCTATGACATGAAAAAAATGAGAGTACTTTTCAAGAATAGGTACAAAAGATGATCCAACAGAACTAATCTTTGATCAACTAAGATTGGTTCTCAGTGCAATGTGGATGCAAAGGAATGTTAAATTAAATGCCACAGATTTTGATGGATTTAAAAAGAAAAGAAAAAAACTATTGAAAATGAGAAAGCTGCAGATTTTTTAATGGCGTAGAATCTCTAAAACATTCCTTTCCTTGATTATTTCAATTCAGGCAACTCTCATCTCATTCAAAAAAAAATGAAAAGCCATTATTTAGAGTTAAGAGTCAACAATCTAGTTGAATTTTCTGTCACAATTTTGATTGATCAAAAAAAAATTACATCAATAGTAAAGGCCATAGTTTCCTTCCATATTATTGCTAAATGAACCTTCTTCTATAAGAATCAGAAAACCCTCTGCCTTTTGCCAAGTAAATACTCTGCTCAAGTCCAGGGGTAGAGGGTGTCAGGGGAAATTGGAGTGGGAGGATACTTTGGCAGTTGGCCTAGCCTCAGGTGTATTTACTTCAGATGTGTAGCATGAAGACGGAGGCGATGAAGATGAGAGACATGACAAGGACGGGAACAGGTCCACTGTGAAAAGAAGGGAAAAAATCATGGCATGAAATAAGGGCATAGTCCATACATGTGTTGACATTTTAAATGAAAAGCAATCAAACTTAAGAACTTATCACAATTTTTTTGTTGCTTTATTTCCACAAAGGAGCTAGTCCTACCAAAGGAATGTCCTTAACTTCTCAATGCAAAAGCAATTATTAGACAAGGGATACTAAATTATAAATGTACTCTCCGGTGATAATGACGAGTTAAACAGATTCATCAGTAATAAGTCTCATAACAGTGGTACAGATCAAAACACCACGTTGTCTGATGAATAATAACAAGGGGTGTCAATACCCAAACTCTATTAAATATCTCATCCCTTTTTCTTGCATAGATTGTAAAAGCTGTTATCGTTTACTTTTATATTGATGTATCATTTAAAAGGATTGCACTAAATTGAGGCTCACTAGAGGGATGCATAAAACAAAAAAATTAGAGAAGGAAGTGGGATTATCATAATTTTCCTCTATATCCCTTTTACCAATCATGAGCTCAGTGCTATCAAGTATGCATCTTATCGTATGTCCATTTTCAGGCCCACTCAAATTTTATCCCAGTTTTAGAAGGGGATAAAATTAAATGCTGTGGTTTGCCTTGAAAATTATCAAGATTAATGCCCCTGTTTGTCACAGATACAGATAAAGGAGGATTCGCCGGTTTAACTTAGTCACAGTGAGCCTGCAAACATTCAAACTGACTTTACTCTAAATTACGAAACTGGAGATACAGCAAGATAGCACTGGGCTCGCACAATGGTGACCTAGCAGTTGTGAACCACTTGACTGTCAAGAAAAAAATTTGTGGTTGTTAGTAAAATTATGACAAAAAAAATACTCAACAAGTAAAAACACAATATTTTTAAACTTTTATTCAAGGGGAATAATCTATCTGACCATCAATGCACATGGTGTTAAGCCGTTACTTCCCTTTGACTACTCTGTATTTGTCAAACTTATGGGAAGGCCAGATTTTGGTGATATAGTCTAATGTTTAAGCTAAAATGCTATGTTACTCTCCCGCAGAGTTTTGATGAAGATGCATTAGATTTTTGTTTTTTTACAATTTTTAAAAACGCGTAAAAACGCCCAACCATAGGCACTCAAATTAACCCAGACCCTCAGCTGCAAGTGAGTTAAATTTGAGCTTCACTAGCAAACTGCTAGTTGAACTTTTGTTTGAGAAAATATGAGGAGGGAAAAAAATTAACTAGAGTTCGTTGCCTGATTTCTCCACAATATCTTTCAGTAGAAAATCAAATGCTTTGAATTTTGCAACAAATAAGGGTACAAAAGAGAAGGGTTACTGCATAATTTTATCAGTTCCTGAACCTCTTTCAGGTAAAAATTTCAATGCAAATTCAATTTCAAATTCTGTTGAGCCCCATAAAGATTTCCTGTATGAAATTTAACCTCATTCCTGCATAGAAACCTGAACCTTTACAAAGGCTGTCAAGTGAATTGCTTGCTTGGCTCTATGATGTAAAAAAAGAGAAACACAGAATATATCTGATTTATAAAATGTCTTCCTTGTTTTCCTGGGAATCTTACTTGGAAATGCACAAGAGAAGGGAAGCATGGCTTTATTAAAGGTTGTACCATAACTTGTGCCTGACACTGACCTCAGCTATTTGCTTTTTGAGCTGTTCATTCTCATTTAGATTCCTCTGGTGTCTCTCCTCTTCCTCCCGACTGACCAGGGAAGCAGTCAGACTCTTTACCATCTGACCATCCCTCTTTGAATGTTGCAGGATTTCTTTAATCTAGTCAAAAGGAAGGAATTTTTTTGTTTAAATGTTAGAGAAACTTGTTGCAGATATAAAACATTTCAAAAAGAAAGAGGGCAGATTCCCGAAAAGTCATAGAAAGACACAGGTAAGACAGACACATATCGAGGGTATCTATATACATTGAGACTTGGAATAAATACCTGGGTATAACCTGGAAGATGGGAATCTAGATTTGCTATTGTTTTAGGAGTTATTACTTTTTTCCTTTAGACAATAAGAATTTTACAAAGAACTGAAATAAGCCTGAGAAGCATATCATTGTGTTTTCATTTTATACTACTACGGTTTGCCCCTTCTGAAGATCCTCTTTGCAACTGACAATGATTATCAGGCATACCATCCTTGTCATTTATCCATTCCGTTTTAAATGTTCATGGATTTTGCTGGTCATCTTTAATGAAGAATAAATTTTCAGATCAAATTTGCAAGGCCAACTAGTAAAACACCTTTAGAAAGCTTCTTTTGTAAGGGGTGTGATGACTAAATAATATCTTTGTCACTTATTTCAGTTGCAAAATAGTTCCTATCAAAGAAAACACATATATCGGTTTATAATTCTATGGAAGGTAATAAATTTGTTTGGCATTTCATAGTTAAAAAGCCATTTGCTTTAAAAATACTGGATTTTTCCTTAACACAATTTAAAAGTTAACACCCACATGGAGCGTCAATTATATTTGCTGAAACATTGCAAATATTTGCTACAGAGAAAACACTCTCAAAGAGCCTTGGTGTTGACTAAAATTTTTACACATATTACAGACCTAAATCAGTATAAAAAGATGCAAAAACCAGAAAGCCCATACCTTTTATAGTTTTCTTTATGATTATCTACAATTGTGCTATAATTCAATGTTCCCTCAAACTTTTTGATGGCATGTTTAAAAAAAAAATTATTTAGTAAAAAAAAACATCTTGCATGTATTTTTGTTATTTTTTGCGTTTGTTGTCAGATCCGGGCAGCAATAAGAAAGATGAGATTAGGCAAATCAACAGGCCCTAGCAGTAAATCAGTGAAACTTTTAGGGCACCTGAAGACTACAGAATTGATTCGATCACAGCATTACTCAACAAAATCTATGACTCAGGTCAGATTCCACCAAACATTCCCAAATCCATATTTATGGCACTGCCAAAAGAAACCAGGGGCAGCAGAGTGTGAATTGCACATAATGAATAGTTTTATGAGTCATATCACCACCATACTTCTAAGAATGATCATGATGTGAGTCGGAAACAAAACCAAACCAGAAATAGCAGAGGAACAGTGAGGAGGGAAAAGGTACAAGTCCAATCCTTACTCTTGAACTATGATTGAACCAGCCCTGGAAGAACAAAAAGAGGTATATCTGTGCTTTATTGACTACACAGAGGCATTTGACAAAATACGACACGGTGAGATAATCACACAAACGCATTTGAAGATAGATGGAAAAGATCTAAGAGCAATTTAAAACATGTACTGGGAACAGACAGCAGCAATGCGAGTTGATGGAGAAATCAGCTCATTTAAAAAAAAACCAAAGCGTTGTGTCACACAAAGATGTGTGCTTTCCCCAGACCTTTTCTCTCCTTACTGTGAAATTATTATCTAAAACCTAGAAAAATATCCAGGAATTGAAGTAGGAGGGTACAACGTGCACAACGTGAGATACGCTGCTGAAACTGTATTAATTAGACATCTTGGAAGAAGAAAGCAGAAAGAAAGGGTTTGAAACAAAAAGCAAAAAGATAGAAGTAATGATGGTCAGTCACAGCAATGTGCATCCACACATCAACATCTTTATTAAAGGGAATAAACTCAAGCATGGGATCAATTCAAATACTTGGGTACTTCAATGTCAAGTGATTCAATGTATATTGGCTATCTGGTCTGAATTTGATGCTTACTTATGATTTAAGTAGAAGAAAACTAGAAAAAAAGACTGAGCATTTGTCCCCACCATTAATGGAACATTGTAGATGCTAATGCCATAAAATCTGGAGCCATTGACCTGTTTAAGCCTCACGCTCTGGGTCTCATAGGCCAGAAAAATGCAAAGATGAGCAGGACAACCTTGTAGCCAAACACAACACTTGGACCCAGTGAACCAATCACAGATGAAAGTTGATGACAGAGTCTGGGATTATGAAAACAGATAATGTTGATAGAGTCTGTCTATTAGAAGGTATTGTGATCAGTACAGCACAGATCATTTGAGTTTGAAACTGCAATAGATTAGGGAGTTTTTTCTAAACTAATAAGTAAAACTGACTGTAACAGTGCGCTCAATGATCTTTCAAATGCAAAGTCAAAGATCATGCAAGGAAGTCTAAAAAAATTTAAATATGCAAATATATCAAGACATACCAATAAGGTATAAGATCTCCATACTATACATAGACATATAAATATTTTCAAATTTTCAACCTATCTTATCTCATTGCTTTAATATTATGTTAACCATGTGTTTTTCCTGAAAATATAATTAATCTGTGTCACATACTAGCACTGAGTATACAAATACCAAACCTCTGCAAAAAAAAAACAACAAAAGTACAACTGGACTTACCAGTGAATTATTCCACCTGAGTCCATGCAATGTGGTCTCCTTTAGGCCTGAAAGCCTCATTATGCATATTCCCAGCAGTTTTGTAGAATTTATAGCGCGATAAATGGCATCCGTTATCTCTTCAAAGTCTTCAGGCATCATCCCTCTTTCCTCCAATCTGGTTTAGTTGAATTTCACTCCTCTTTCTCCAGTCTGGTTTAATTGAAAAAAACAACAAATAGGTGTCATTATTGTAATTTTATGTTTTCTTTAAAGTCTAGCAAACTAAAAATTATACTGGAGAACAAAAAATTAAATTTTGTTTTCTGCATTGGACTTGAGACCTGTTTTATGGTAATTCGGGGTCACTGATTCCAAATATGGCATCAGTTTTTATTCTATCAGGTCAAGTTTTTTTTTGCAATGGGCTGAAATATTTTTTGTCATAATTATATTGACTTTCTATATATGTAATAACAATTAAAATCAGAACAAGAACAATTAAAAGTTCACCAAAAATATATGCATAGCTTTTATACAATATTAGAATAGATGAAAAGAAAGATACTTGTAATTTAAAGTCATGATTTAAATAATAAATTATTATTCAACTTGAAGAATTTTGATGAAAAAGTTATATTCTGAGTGACTTTACTCTGGACCAAACTTTCGTTTGATCGATCTTCTGGAATGGGCTTTTCCAAAGCATTTTCATTGAATACTCCAGCAATAGTCTGCCATCATGTGGATATCCCATCGTTTTTGGTATCTCTCTTCCATAACTTTAATATCTTGATGAAAACGCTCAGCCTGCTCATCGCTGACTGCTAATTGCTCTAAATGACTGTTAAGAAAGTGCACCTTTATACTCATGTTGCAGCCGAGTTTGTGATAGTTCTCCAACATTGTTTCAACTATGTTTCTATAGTCATCAGATTTAGTGTTACCTAAAAAGTTCTCAACTACAGAAACGAAGGACAACCATGCTTGTCTTTCAGTTTTATTCATTGAATTGAGGAAAGCGTTGTCCTTCATAAGTTGTCTAATCTGTGGACAATCAAACACACCTGCTTTTATTTTCTCATAAGAAAGCGCTGGGAATGACTCACACAAGTACTTAAAGCAATAGCCATCAGTATCGAGAGCTTTTACAAAATGCTTCATAAGGCCCAGTTTTATGTGCAGAGGCGGGAATATAATCTTTCTGCTGTCGACAAGAGGTTCATTGATGATGATGTTCTCACCAACTGTCAGGTGTTTTCTTACAGGCCAGTCTTTTTCAAATTTTGTTCCCAGTGTCTCTCTTTGGCTCTGCTGTCCCACAGGCAGATGAAACAAGGATATTTTGTATAGCCACCTTGTTGACCTAGCACGAAATTGACCATTTTAAGGTCAACATAGATGATCCATTCATGCTAGCTGTTCTTAAGAAGTTCCAAAACTGCGACTAGATTTGCTAAATATTTTGAATGGAATGATGATACACAATATACAATGAACACAGTAACACTGGAACAGACAAAGTGTAAAGACTAATCATGTTATAGAAACCAGGTTATAAAAAAAAATGACAATAAAGGTACGTTTTCTTTCCTCAAATGTTACATTTAAATGTATATTATTCTTTTGATCTTTTAATTTATATATACTTAATTCTTAAGCTGAAATATTTAAATTTAACAGTGTATATAATTTTTTTCATTTTGAACCTTAAACATACCATACATTTTATAATTAGACTTTTTCTTTTAAACTTAACGTACAGCTTGTTACTTCCCTTGGAGATATTTTGTATATAATTACTTCCCCTTAAATTTTGCCGGAGTCATCTGAACAATTTAAAATTCAAGATAACATAAAAACCTGACCTGATATAAAAACATGGATGACATTTTCAGAATCAGCGGCTTAAAATCTTTATGGATCAACTTTCAGATCTCAAGCAGAAAAAATGTGTGTTCCCCAGTGTTATGTAAAGTTTCTTTTGTCAGTATATTTTCCTATTTTTAACCAGGAACTGTGACTCTGTTCCTTGAGTTTTAAACTTTGAGCTCTGGTTACAAGTACCTTATAAAATGTCTAATACAACATAATCATGGTTGCTTGTGTTAGAATCACTCCATAGCAGAGTTGTTGTTTAGGTGAGCATCATTATGGGCTATTTAATTTTATTTCCTTTAATGACTTAAAACCTTTTTAATTTGAGCATTGTAAGAAATCATCATTGTGAGATTTGAGTGTAAATGTCATAAATAACAACATCATATTGTTTTACGATTTAGAAACATCCCTAAAAAATTCTTATGTTGAAATTTAAAATTTTAGAGTTTCATTTGTGTGTAAAATATATCTTTCTTTTTTTAAAGATATCTTCTGTCCTCAGATCCATGCTTTATTTCTCCTTTTGTGTGCTAATTACTTTAGGTTATAATATTGAATTACATACTTTCAAGATAAAGCTTCTAAAGGTGTTGAGCATTGACAAATAAAATGGTTATACTGAGCCTGTAAATAAAGTAATCTATAATGTTTTAATTCTGTCTATGTACAGCACAATATGGATTGTACAGCCTTTACACTTTGGTTTGAAAAGTTCTTGCAATTTATAGAAAATTTAAGGTATTGGCTAGCTGAAGTATGGCAGATATTTTATGGGAAGATAATGCAAAAATAAGATTTCTATAAAGAAAAATAATTGAGCTTCAATCCTGGAGAAAGACTTTTTTGGTGACACTATCGGAGAGATTTGATATAATTCATGTAACTTTCATGATCATGATAAAGAAAAGGACGAAGAAGACATTGATGAGTTTGATGCTGTCGATGACAGTGCAATACTGATTATCATAAGAGTGGCAAAATAATCTTGAATTCTCTTATATAAAAAAATAAATATACACTTTTTTTTTACAAGCGAAGCTTCTCTGCATTGAAAACCTAAGTACCTTTTCCTCTTCATACATACTTGGCAGATAAACTGTAGAGGGCAACAGCCATAGCCCAGACAGCATCTTAGGCCACGGGGGCCTTGGGGTACCCTGTGATGTGATGAGACTGATGTCAGGCGTGCTGAGCATCCTATCCAGGCGCTCAGTGAACTGCTGGGCAGTCTGAAGAGAAAAGTATGGGTGGAAATAGGAAGGGTTTACATAGAGAGGAGGAGAGGAGGAGGAAGGAAATGTTCTGGTATATACCTGAATTATCATGTTTTTAGGATTATCTGAGCGGATTAATGACTACAAGATCTGATGGTGATTTATGAACGGTGTGTTTTATGAGACAAAACCATGTAACAATAATATGAAACAATAGCAAGAAAGAGCCTCTATCTCCCGTTTTACAAATGAGATGGATAAACTCATGCCCCATTGTCTTTCCTAAGCTAAAAAAAAATATTTATCCTCATGGAGTATAATGATTTCAACACTTTTCAACTTTCAGCCAAGCATGTCAACTTCCATGCTTCTATGCTGTTTGAACAGTTTACTCTTTCACTTAGCATGCCTAAATCTGTTCCTAAAATACTTACAAAACTTAAGGGACTGGAAGTACTTTCAAAACTGAACTCTGAAATAATATATATCTAAAGATTATCTAACAGACCTGAAGTAGACACAATGCCTAAAATCAATCTTCCAAAATCCAACCTTCTCCACTCTACATACCGTCCCAACTTCTGTCATGCTTGGCTCGTGGTACAGTATGACAGACTATGTGGTGAAGTGTCCCTCAAGGGCCTCCTATAGCTGCTCCACAGTGCATATGTGGCGATTGTCCTTCACCTTTTACCAGTTGTCCAGGTACCAACCAATGCTGAACCACACATACTTCTCTCCATAAAGTTTCTCCTCCACATCTAAGAAGATTAAATGAGTAAGGATACAATGATACAGTGACATCCTTGACAGAGTGATGTTTCATTTGGTTAATATAATGACTGATACATTGATTGAATGGTAAAGCTCTTTTACAATTGGAAAGCTTTTTGTCTGTTCTGCCCAACCAATTGATCACCTTCAGACAGGGCATAGCATAAAAGGTAAGACCCCAAACTCATCCACTATAGTAGCGCTACTAGGGGGAAATTCCTTTCAGATCTGAAGGAAAATGCTCTACAAATACCAGATTTAGTGTTCTGAGATAACTTCTGCAGTACATATAATGCGGTGATTGTGAAGGTTATAGTGGGATATAAAATAAAAAATTCAAGATAATTGTCAGCCCAACTCATTCAATTGAGTGAAGTGGAGCTGGACTCCAAGTGTGATTAATACAGTATGGACTTTTAGCCTTCACACACCATCTTCACAATTGTCGAAATATCATAGTGATGTCTGTGTCTCAGAAAAGAGAAAAAAAAATGCACATAGAGGTTATAAATGGCCATCTGTATTATCTGCATAGCATCCTATGATTGTTAACAAGGGGTGCAGACCCAGATACAAACCAAAGTAGAAATAAAGATTGCAAGTTTCTGTGATTTAGTGCTTTATGATCACACAAAATGAAACATATTTCCAATATCTGTTTCTTCATGTGTTTCCTTAGCATTGGCTTGCAAATACTAGTAAGATAGTTATACTGAAGAGATAAGTAAAGTATTCTTTAATGTTTTAATTCTGTCTGTACAGTACATCACGGCTTGTATAGCCTTTACACCTTGGCTTGAAAAATTATTGCAATTTGTAGAAAATTTAAGGTATCGCCTACCTGATGTATGGTAAATATATTTTGGGCAGATAATGCTAAAGTAGGGTCTCTATCAAGAAAAAAAATTGAGTGTCAATCCTAGAGAAAGACATTTTTTAGTGACACTATAGAAGAGATTAAATAGAATTCATGTAAATTCCATGATCATGATGAAGAAAAGGTAAAAGAAGAAGACATTGGTGATGTTGATGTCAGAGATGACAGTGCAATACTGATAATTATAAGAGTGGCGACATGATCTTGAATTCTCTTAAGTAAAAAAAAAAATTAAGATGTATTTTTTTCCTACAAGCCAAACATTCTCTGTAGTGAAAACCTAAGCACTTTTTCCTCTTCACACTTACTTGACACCTGCAATGGGGAAGGCAAAGGCCATAATCCAAACACAAGGGCCTTGCAGTAGCCTGTGATGTGATGAGACTGGTGACAGGTGTGTGGAGCATCCTATCCAGGCGCTCAGTGAACTGCTGGGCAGTCTGAAGGAAAAAAGTATGGGTGGAATAGGGAGGATTTATATACAGAGGAAGAGAGGAGGAGATAGAAAATGTTCTGGTATATACCTGAATCATCTTTTTCTTTGGATTATCTGAGAGAATTAATGACTCACAGCTATGAGAGTAATTTATGAATAGCTTGTTTATCATGAGACAAAACCATGCAAGATTAATATGAAATAATAACAGGACAGAGCCTCTCTATCTCTCATTTTTCAAATCAGATGGATAAACTCATTCTCCATTGTCTTTCCTAAGCAGAAAAAATATTTATCCTAATGTAGTATAATGGTTTCAATACTTTTCATCTTTCAGCCTAGCATACCAACCTATATGCTTCTATGCTGTTTGAACAGTCTCTTCTATAACATAGAATACCTAAATCTGTTACTAAAATTCTTGAACTTCTATTAGGTAAAAATTTCAATGCAAATTCAATTTCAGATTCTGTTCAGCCCCATAAAGATTAAGACAGGATTGCTTGTATAAAATTTAACCTCAACCCATGCATAGAAACCTGAACCTTTACAAAGGCTGTCAAGTGAATTGCTTGCTTGGCTCTATGATGTAAAAAAAAGAGAAACACAGAATATATCTGATTTATAAAATGTCTTTCTTGTTGTCCTGGGAATCTTTCTTGGGAATGCACAAGAGAAGAGAAGTGCGGTTTTATTAAAGGTTGTACCATAACTTGTGCCTGACACTGACCTCAGCTATTTGCTTTTTGAGCTGTTCATCCTCATTTAGATTCCTCTGGTGTCTCTCCTCTTCCTCCCGACTGACCAGGGAAGCAGTCAGACTCTTTACCATCTGGCCATCCCTCTTTGGATATTGCAGGATTTCCTAATGTAGTCAGAAGGAAGGAATTTTTTTGTGCAAATGTTAGATATACCTGTTACAGATATAGCAGCATTTCAAAAAAAAAAAAAAAAAAAAAGAGGGCAGATTCCCCAAAAGTCATAGAAAGACATAGGTTTCAGGCAAGACAGACACACATCTTGGGTATCTATATACATTGAGATTTGGATTCAAAATATCTGGGTATAACCTGGAAGATGGGAAACTGTACATTTGCTATTGATCTACAGTTTTAGGAGTTATTACTCTCTTCCTTTAGACAATAAGAAATTTGCAAAGCACTGAAATAAGCCTGAGAAGCATACCTTTGTGTTTTCATTTTTGCTGAGATGATTTGCCCCTTCTGAGGATTTTCTTTGCAACTAACAATGATTATCAGGCATACCATCCTTGTCATTTATCCATTCCGTTTTAGATGTTCATGGATTTTGCTGGTCATTTGTGACGAAGAATAAATTTTCCAGATCAAATTTGCAAGGGCACCTAGTAAAACACCTTTAGAAAGCTTCTTTTGTAAGGGGTGTGATGACTAAATAATATCTTTGTCGCTTACTTCAGTTCCTACCAAAGAAAACATATATATATATATATATATATATATATATATATATATATATATATATATATATATATATATATATCAATTTAAAATTCTATGGAAGGTAATAAACTTGTTTGGCATCTTATAGGTAAAAAGTTATTTGCTTTAAAAATACTGGATTTTTCTGAAACACAGATTAAAGGTGAACACCCATATGGAGTGCCGACCATATTTACTGAAACATTGCAAATATTTGCTACAATGCAAACACCTTCAAAGAAAAAATGTGGACCAAAATTTTTACACATATTACAGACCTAAATCAGAATAGTAAAATGTAAGAACCAAAAAGTCCATACCTTTTATAGTTTTTTTTATGATTATCTACAATTATGCTATAATTTGATGTTGACCAAAACTTTTTGATGCCATGTTTTACAAAAAAAAAAAAAAAGAAAAAGAAAAAAAGCAAGCCAAATTGTTTAATAAAAAACATCTTGTGCGCATATTCTTTGTTATTTTTTGCATTTGTTATGAGATGCGGGCAGCAATAAGAAATATGAAATTAGGCAAATCAACAGGCCCAGGCAGTATGTGAGTGGAACTTTTCGAGGCACATGAAGACTAAGGAATTGATACGATCACTACATTACTCAGCAAAATCTATGACACAGGTCAGATTCCACCAAACATTTCCAAATCCATATTTATAGCACTGCCAAAAGAAACCAGGGATAACAGAATGTGAATAGCATATAATGAATAGTTTTCTGAGTGATATTATCAAAATACTTTTAAGAATCATCATGATGCAAGTCGGAAACAAAATCAAACCAGAAATAGCAGAGGAACATTGTGCAGGGAAAATGCAATCCACTCTTGAACTATGATTGAACAAGCTCTGGAAGTACAAAAAGAGGTAAATCTGTGCTTCATTAATTGTACAGAGGCATTTGATAGAGTACAACATGATGAGATAATCAGACACTAACACAGTTGAAGATAGATGGAAAAGATCTCTGAGTGATCAAAAACATGTACTGGGAACAGACAGCAGCAATGCAGGTTGATGGGGAAATCAGCTCAAGATAAAGTGTGGTGTCACACAAGGACATGTGCTTTCCCCAGACCTTTTCTCTCCCTACAATGATATTATTATGCAAAGCCTAGAAGGATATCCAAGAATTAAAGTAGGAGGGCACAACGTACACCACTTGAGATACGCTGCTGCTGTATTAATTAGACATCTTTGAAGAAGAAAGCAGAAAGAAAAGGTTTGAAATGAAGAGCAAAAAGATAGAAGTAATGGTGGTCAGTCCAAGCAATGAGCGTCCAAACATCAACATCTTTAATAAAAGGAACAAACTCAAGCAAAGGAATCAATTCTAATACTTGTTTATGTTAATATCAAGTGACGGACGTAATTTTCACTGAAATTGCATCATTTCAACAGCCTGTAAACATGATGCTGTATTAGTGTTTTAGATTTATTTAAAAGATTTCATGTGCTTGCTGAGTGATTAAATCTTGGCTGAAAGCATTAAGTCCTTTCACATGGACTGAGAATCCCATCAGAAGGAGAAGTAGGAAAGGGGAGGGGGGAGAGAGAGAGAGAGAGAGAGAGAGAGAGAGAGAGAGAGAGAGAGAGAGAGAGAGAGAGAGAGAGAGAGAGAGAGAGTAGGATGAGTGACAAAAGCACTGAAAGCGATGAGGGATAGAGATGTGTGGAAAGTCATGATTGCCTATGCTAAAGAGCACAGCAACTGATTGATTGATTGATTGATTGATGAGTTCAAAAGACAATTTTCCCTTCTGCTGAACGAGATTTGGATACAGGCGTCTATCTTACCATTGTACTTAATTTCCCTTCTCTTTATCTTTTATTATGTTTGTAATGGTACTAGATCTTGAGGTTTAGCTTCAATAACTCAACACCCACTTTGGAAATACTTTGTATGAAACGAAACAAACTGTGACTGTACAGTAGGCCTTACAAGACTGTTCCCACAGCAGCTGTGAGCATAGTTATTGTCCAAAAACTTTGGTCCATGTGCTCTCACGGGTGTGGGAACCTGCTCAGCAATAAAAAAAAATGCTTGGACAGTTGCGTGAGACGCTTCCAGTGTCTAAAAATCAACTGATCAATGCTGCTGTTATGGCATACAACAATTAAAAAGTAATAACAATACCTGTGGAATTATGATGAGGCCCATGACAGGAAGCTGCACAACACAAAGGCCAGAGAGACTAAGTCAAAAGTCGTGTTTTCCTGATTGCTGAAGATGGGCCAGATTGGGGCACTAATAACATACAGCACCTGTAATGTTTCACATAAGCAAAATTCTCATTTAATTTAATGTTAATAAGCACCCTGTTAAATACTTATTTACAAAATACTTGAGCTTACAAAAAAATAACAGTACTCTGAAATACAGGCTTATCAAAACCAGTTCAATTAAAAAAAATTCTAAAGTGTTAAAATGTGACTTGTGCATGCTGAAATATACTAAATTTATTTTGACTTTTTAAATATATTCATAAACTTTTGTTTAGACAAAAATCTGAAGTTTTAAAGAAATAAACAGCTAAAGTGTTCAGTTATATAACTTTCTTGAGAAGCCTAAAGTGAAATATCTAGTTCAAAATGCTTATTAAATTTCAAGGCTTTTTTTTAACTCTTCCGGCTTCCCTCCTTCGTCCTATCTTTGAATTCTTCAAATATAATTTTTCTCTACGAAAGATTTTAAATCTTGATACCTGAGGTTTTTTGTTAAAAAATATTTGTATACTGTGCCAAGTCTAGTAATATATAAACTAAGCATATCTTAAACAAAAAGCAAGCAGCAACATAAAAAATATACATTGTGATGTTTAAAAAAAAAGTAAACTGGCCATTTTTTTCCATCTCATTTACAAGACAGCTCAACATGTCTTCATAATGCGGGAAAAGCATATCAAGGAAAATTTGATAACAATGCCAATACTTCGAAAATGTTTGTGCTGTAAAAAACTGAAATTGATTCCACGCAACTTGGCAATCTGGTATGAATTTCATGCCTACTTATGTTTTTAAATAAAGGAAACTACAAAAATATGACTGAGCATTTGTCCTCTCCATTGTTGGAACTGAATGACTCTTCCTAGACAATGTCTTAAATAATTAATGAGAGTCACTGAAAGTTTTTAAACAAGATTCTCAATGAAAATCCATTTAAAAAGTATCAGCTTAGTTAGCTTACGACATTTACGCAACTACTGCTTTCTATATTTTCTAAACAGCCAAAAACCTTGTGGATTCCAAGAAAGCCCTTTACTCTCTAATTTATCGTAAATGTATATAAAAATTGAAAGGAATGAAATTGCTTTTGGTTACTCGCCACAACATTGTCGATGCTCATTCAAAAAAATGTGGAGACATTGACCTGTTAAAGCCTCACACCCTGGGTCTCATAGGCCAGGAAGATGAGCAAGATACCCCTGTAGCCAAACACCACACTTGGACCCAGTGAAACAATCACAGATGAAAGTTGATATCAGAGTCTGGGATTATGAACACAGATCGTGTTGATGGAGTCTGTCTGTTAGAAGGTATTGTGATCAGCACAGCATGGATCATTTGAGTTTGAAACTGCAATAGACTAGGGAGTTTTTCTAAATTGATAAGCAAGACTGATTGTAAATTTACAGTCAATCATCTATTCAAATGCAAAGTCAAAGATCATGCAAGGTCTAAAAAATTAAAATATGCAAACATATCAAGAGGTATAAGATCTACATACTATACATAGACACATAAATATTTTCATAAAATAGTATACAAAAAAAGAGATTGTTAAAAAAGATTTAAAGGCAGACAAGATTTTCAAATCTTTATGAAAAATATTTATCTTCTTTCCTCTATCTCTTTGACATCCTTTTACTTCCTGTTATTCCCATTTTTCTTTACTATTTCTTCTCATGACAAAGTGTTGAACCTGAATAAAGATTATATTTCTATGTCTTTTCAAATCTTGACCATGTGTTTTTTTTCTGAAAATTTGATTAAGCTGAGTCGTGTACTACCACCGAGTATACAAATACCAAACCTCTGCAAAAAAAGGGAAACTAGTACAAGTGGACTTACTGGTGAATTGTTCCACCTGGGTCCATGCAATGTGGTCTCCTTTAGGTGTGAAAGCAACATTTCGCATATTCCTAGCAATTTTGTAGAATTCATAGCACAATAAATGGCATCTGTTATCGCTTCAAAGTCTTCAAGCATCATCCCTCTTTCCTCCAATCTGGTTTAGTTGAATTTCATCCCTCTTTCCTCCAATCTGATTTAGTTGAAAAAGTAAATAGGTGTCATTATCTAATTTCATTTTTTTCTTTAAAGTTTAGCAAAGAGTAAAAAATTATGTAAAGTTTCTTTTGTCAGTACATTTTCCTAATTTTGTGCCAGAAACTGTTACACTGTTTCTTCAGTTATAAACCATGAGCTCTAGTTAAAAGTACCTTATGAAATGTCTAATACAATATAATCATGGTTGCTTGTAACAGAGTCACTTTGCAGCAGATTTGTTGTTTAGATGAGCATAGTTATGGACTATTTCAATTTTATTTCCTTTAATGACTTAAAACGTTTTTAATTTGAGCATTGCAAGAAATTATCTTAGTGAGATTTGAGTGCAAATGTCATAAATTAAAAACATCATTCTGTTATATCTTTGGAAACCTCCATACAAAAATTCTGAAGTTGAAAAATTTGAATTTTTTAGAGTATCATTTGTGTGTAAAATATATCTTCGTTTCTACTTTTGTGTGCAAGTTACTTTAGGTTATTGTTTTCAATTACATACTTTCAAGACAAAGCTTCTGAAGTATTTTGAGCATTAACAAACAAAGATGGTCATAGTGAACCAATAAGTAAAGTATCCTATAATGTTTTAATTTTGTCTATGTACAGCACATCACGGCTTGTATAGCCTTTCCACCTTGGCTTAAAAAATTATTGCAACTTATACAAAATTTTAGATATTGGCTAGCTGAAGTATGGCAAATACTTTGTGGGCAGATAATGCTAAAGCAAGGTTTCTATAAAGCAAAATAGTTGAGTTTCAATCCTGGAGAAAGGCTTTTTTTTTGGTAACACTATGGAGAAATTTAAAAGAATTCATGTAAATTTTTTTATTTTGACAAAGAAAAGGAAGAGGAATAAGACATTGATGATGTTCATGTTGGAGATGACAGTGCAATACTGATAATCATAAAAGTGACGACACAATCTTCAAGTCCTTATATAGAAAAATAAATATAGATCTATTTGTTTTTAAACAAGTGACGCTTTCTCTACAGAAAAAATTAAAATACCTTTTCCTCTTCATACATACTTGACAACAGCATTGGGGAAGGCAAAGGCCATGACTCAGACAACATCATAAGCCACAGAGATGTCAGGGTATTCTGTGATGTGATGAGACTGATGTCAGGCTTGTTGAGCATTCTGTCCAGGCCCTCAGTCAACTGCTGGGTGGTCTGAAGGAGAAAAGTATGGGTGGAATAGGGTGGGTTTACATAGAGAGGAAGAGAAGAGGAGGAGGAAGGAAATGTTCTGGTATATAGCTAAATCATTTTGTTTTAGGATTATCTGAAAGTCTTAATGACTCACAGCTCTGACAGTAATTTATAAATAGCCTGTTCCATGAGACAAAACCATGCAAGAATAATATGCCAAAATAACAGTAAAGAGCCTCTGCCTCCCATTTTTCAAATGAGATGGATAAACTCATTCTCCATTGTCTTTGCTACGCAAATAAAAATATTTATCCTAATGTAGTATAACGGTTTCAATACTTTTCCTCAACTTTCAGTCTAGCATGCCAACTTGTCATGTGATCGGTCTCCTCTGTCACTTAGCATGCCTAAATCTGTTTCTAAAATACTTGGAAAACTTAGGGGACTGGAAGGACCTTCAAAAATGAACATAAAGAGAGATTATCTAACAGACCTGAAGTAGACACAAAGCCTAAATCAATCTTATGAAATCCCACCTTCTCCACTCTACTTACCATACCAACTTCTGTCATGCTTGGCTTCTACTGTAGATGATAGACTGTGGTAAAGTCACCCTCAAGGGCCTCCTCTAGCTGCTCCACAGTTCATATGTGGCGATTGTCCTTGACCTTGTACCGATTGTCCGGGTACCAACCAATGATGAACCACACATACTTCTCTTCATAAAGTTTCTTTTCACACGCCTGGGAAGATCAAATGAGTAAGAATACAATGATACAGTGACATCATTGACAGAGTGATCTTTCATTTGGTTTCTATAATGACTAATGATTTGATTGATTGGTATAGCTTTTTTTAAAAAAAAGAAAATTTTTTTGCATCCTTTTGCCTAACCAATTGATCACCTTCAGACAAGGCATAGCAGAGGAAGAAAGACCCAAAACTCATCTAAGGAAAGAAATTCCCCACAGTTCTGAAAGCAAATGCTCTACAAAATACCAGATTTAGTGTTCTGAGATAACTTCTGCAGTACATATAATGCAGTGGGTGTGAAAGTTATGGTGGGATATTGAAAAGAATTCAAGATACTTGTCAACCCAGCTCATTCAATTGAGTATTGTGGGGTTTGAGTTTCAGAGTGATTAATACAGCACTGAGTTTTAGCCCTCACACATCATCTTCACAACTGTCAAAATGGAAATATTATAGTGATGTCTGTGTCTCAGAATAGAGCACACACACACTCACACGCACACAAAGAAAAAAATTACAGGTTATTAATGGCCATCTGCATTATCTCCATAGTACACTATGATCGTTAACAAGGGATGCAAACCTAGATACAAACCAAAGTAGAAAAAATAGATTACAAATTATTGTGATTTAGTTCTTTAAGGTCATATAATATGAAACATATTTCCAACATATGTTTCTTCATATGTTTCGTTAGCAGTGGCTTACCAGTACTAGTAGGAGTCTGGGTGGGTAAGCTTTAACTTCCTTGTGGGTGTAAAGATAATGGGAAAAAAGTAGAAATTTTAAAAAGAATACAGATCTGTTGCATTTATTACCTCTCTTTATGCTTTTTATCTCTCCCCCCCCCCAACTATTATCTTACTCAATTTTTTAAATTCATTCTTAAACAATTAATTCTATTTCAAAATGAAACCTTCATCACTTAAAAAAAAAAACACCAAAAATTAAATTAAAACTGCAATGTATATCAAAACAATATTCATCACATCAAAAAATTTTCCTCCATATTGGAAATTTTCATAAACAAGCAAATAAAAAAGATATCCCCAATAGCGTGAAATATTTCATGACCAGGATTAAAATCTGTAGGACAGTGTGAGAAATATCATTCCTTCATTCGCCCTCTCTCGAGTTCCATATAAAAAGTTACCATCCTTAGTCCTCTATGTATTCACTCTTCCCTCCTTTAGCTCTATCCTCTGTCCTCTATTGTCTCCCTCCATCCATGTCAAACAATATCTTTTCTCTATCATCCATCTTTCATTCCTCATCCTCTTTTGTGTCTTTCCCATCCTCATTTATCTATTTTTTTCTTCATCCACTACTTTTCAGTCATTTCTCTTTATTTGGATAAGCTGACCAGGATCTGGCTTTTCCTGAGATGACCCTGAGCTTTTGGACTGTGGAGCTCCACAGCAATTGTCGACTTGTTTTCCACTTTCATCTCTGGATGTATGATAGGTGACCCCTATCAGTTGGGGTGGATATTATCCACCACTGACAGATCCCTGTCGTGGTGGATGCTGTCATGCTTGTGATGGCTGAGTTACATGTATGCACGTTTTCTGATTTCTCCTGCAGCATGTAGTTTGATTCTTTCACTCGATCTTCCATCTGAAAAAAAGATTAAAAATTGGATGGTCTTATGAGCAATTATGATCGAGACAGAAACAAAATCAAACCAGACAAACAGAGGAACAGTGTGGAGGGAAAAGGTGCAACAAATGCAATCTGCACCCTTCGAACTACAGTTCAACGGAATCTGGAAATACAAAAGAGGTATATTTGTGCTTCATTGACAACACCGAAGCATAAAACATGTACTGATAAAAGACAGCAGCAATGCGAGTTGATGGTGAAATCAACTCATTAACAAAAATAAAGCCTGATGTCACATAAGGATGTGTGCTTTCCCCAGACATTTTCACTCTCTATAGTGAAAATTATTATGCAAAACCTAGAAGGAAACCCAGGAATTAAAGTAGGAGGCCTCAACTTAAACAACTTGAGGCACTCTGATGACACTGTATTAATGCCCGAAAATAAAGAAGACTTGCAACAATTATTAGACATAGTTGAAGAAGAAAGCAGAAAGAAAGGGTTGGAATTGAATAGCAAAAGTACAGAAGTGATGGTGGTCAGTGGAAGCAATGAGCGTCCACAGACCAACATCTTTATTAATGTGAATAAACTCAAGCAGAGGAATAAATTCAAATTCAATATCAAGTGATGGACACAACTACACTGAAATTGCATCAAGAATAGTTCAAGCAAAAAAAGAGTTTCCAGAGAATGAAATCAATACTAACAAAAAACCACACCTTGATTCACACAAGAAGAAGAGCCCTGTAGTGCTATGTTGAACCCATTCTGATGTGTGGATGCGAGGCCTGGACAATTTCAAAACAGTTAAAAAAAGAAACTAGAGGCAAGAGAAATGTGTTCTACAAATCTCAAGAAACTGCAAAGAAATCAATCAAAACAGTGTTACGAGAAGCCGACACAACAAGATCAATCATAAATAGAATACATAAACACCAAACAACCTTTTTTGGCCATGTGATGAGGAGACAGAAACTAGAACATCTTGTGACAATTGGAATGATTGACACAGCAGGTAAAGATAGCCTGAAAAGATGATGGATAGACTAACAAAATGAATCAAAATATGACAAGTGATGAGGGATAGAGATGCTGGAAAGTCATGATCTCCCACTTTAAAGAGTACGGAACCTGATTGATTGTTTGATGAGTTCATAAGAGAATCTCCCCTTCTGTTGAACTAGATTTGGATCAGGCGTCGATCTTGCCATTGTACTAAATTTCCCCTTCTCTTCATTTTTTATCATGTTTGTAATGGTACTAGATCTAGAGGTTGATGGCTTCTTTTGGTTTAACTATAATAACTCAAAAAGTTATCACTCACATCTGGAAATACTTTGCATGAAATAAAACAAATAGTGACTACACAGTTGGCCCTATGAGACTGTTCCCTGTGAGCATAGTTATAGTCCAAAAAACTTTGGTCCATGTGCTCTCAGCGATGTGTGAACAGAGTGAGAGAGAGAGCAAATGGCAGAGAGACAGAGAGAGAGAGAGAGAGAGAGAGAGAGAGAGAGAGAGAGAGAGAGAGTCAGAGACAGACAGACAGAGAAACAGAGAGTTATGTTTTCATTTGTTTGATAGTTTTACTACTTCATTATAAAGATTTCTGTGATTTCAACAACTTCATAAAAAGATTTAATACAATTCGCGACAGAAGCATAAGAGAAAAATCCATTTCGCATGATTTTTCTTGTAATAGTTTTTTTAACCTGATTTGTCAGAAATTTTCCATTTCAACAGTTACTTCCCTGTAAACGTGAGTCTATATTAGATCCTACACTTATTTCAAAGAATCATGCATTTGCTGAGTGATTAAATCTTGGCTGAAAGCGTTAAGTCCATTCATATGGACCGAGAATCCATCAGAAGGAGGGAGAGAAAGAGAGAATGAGAGAGAGAGAGAGAGAGAGAGAGAGAGAGAGAGAGAGAGAGAGAGAGAGAGAGAGAGAGAGAGAGATAAAAAGAATAAAAAAGGAAAAAAAGAAATAGTGACACTCAGAGAGAGAGAGAGAGTTTTAAATGTACTGACTGATACAGAGATAAAAATATAAATTATAATTATAGGAACTGAAAGGACAGAGAAAAGAAGTTCAAGAGAGAGAGAGAGAGAGAGAGAGAGAGAATGAGACAGAGAGAGAGAGAGAGAGAGAGAGAGAGAGAGAGAGAGAGAGAGAGAGATAAAAAGAATGAAAAAGGAAAAAAAGAAAAAGTGGCACTCAGGGAGAGAGAAAGTTTTAAATGTATTGACTGATACAGAGATAAAAATATAAATTATAATTATAGGAACTGAAAGGACAGAGAAAAGAAGTTCAAGAGAGAGTGAGAGAGAGAGAGAGAGAGAGAGGAGGAGGAGGAAAGAAATAGGGTCAAAAAGGTACAGAGAAAGAGTGAGTAATGTAAAAAAAACATAAACAAAAATATAAAGATTAAAAAATTTATCAAAAGTGGGGGAAGAGAGGTAACTAGGGAGGGTGAGAGGATAGAATGAGAGAGAGTGGAAGTGGAAGAGCCGGATAGAGAAAAGAGAGAGAAGAAGTAGAAAGGGGAAAATTGAATAGTGCCACTCAGTTTAAGACAAATGGGGAGTAAAATACTGACATAGATGGAGACAAAGTTATAAAATCATCGAAATTGAGAAAACAGAAACAAAGAAGTTAAAGACAGAGAAAGAGAAAGAGAAAGAGAAACATGGAGAGTGGAAGAGGAAGAACTGCAAAGAAAAGAAAGAACTAGCTAAATACAGTTAGAGAGAAACAGTGAGTAATTTTCTGACATACACAGAGATATAAAGGTATAAAATAGATCATATTTCATAGGACCAAGATTTAAAAAATGAGAGAGAGGGGGAAAGACAGAAATTGATACTAAACAGACATAGAACAAAGACATAGAAAGAGAGATAGAGACTGTCAGACAGATGGACAGAGAGAGAGAGAGAGAGAGAGAGAGAGAGAGACATATAGTGAAAGAGGACGAACTCGAAAGAAAACAAAGAAATAGCTACACACAGTTAGAGAGAAAGAGTAATATATGTACTTAGAGGCACACATAAAGGTAACAAAAATGTATAGAAAAGGAGATATGAGACGAAAAAAATGTAAGAGACACAGACAGTGAAAGAGAAATAAATAGCAACACAGTGAAAAAATTGCTTGGACAGTTGCATGGGACGCTTCCAGTATGTAAAAGTCAACTGATCAAAGCTGCTCTTATGACCTACAACAATTAAACCGCCATAACAATACCTCTTGGACAATGATGAGGTCCGCGGACAGGAAGCTGCACAACACAATCACCAGAGAGACTAAGTCAAAAGTCACTTTTTCCTGATTGCTGGAGACGAGGGCGACTGGGTCAGTAATAACACACAGCACCTGTAATGTTTCACATACGCACAAAATCTTTTTAGTTTTATGTTAAGAAACACCCTGTTGAAATACTTCTACACAAAATACTTGAGCCTGCAAAAAAAAAGAAAGCAACCAAAATATTAACAAGTACACTGAAATACAGGCTTATCAAAGCCATTTCAATCACACACACAAAAAAAATAAAATCTAAAATGTGACTTCGCTTTTTCAAACATGTTCATAAATTATGGGTTTTTGACAAAATTCTTAAGTTTTAAAGAAATAAGCAGCCAAAGTGTTCAATTATACAACTCTCTTGAGAAGCTTAAAGTAAAATATCTAGTTCAAAATGCTTATTAAAATTCAGTAAGGCTTTTTTAAAAACTTTTTCAGCTTCCCTAGTACAAAAAGCCAAAGCACTGTTTCTCAAAACTAAGAACCAGCTCAAAATACAAAGTTATCAAGACAAACAGCATCACTAAACCTCAAAAAAGATACCAGCAAACTATGGAGACTAATCGGTTAAATTAATGATAACATTAACAGAAATTGTTCCGTAACTGTTGAAGCAGCTGGGAAGGTACTAACTGGTAAGCAGGTAGCAAACGTTTTAGCAGAAAACTATGAAAACGAAAGTGATCTTCACGTTGATTCACTGCGACAAAGAGATGCTAAAAATGAGAAGGAAAAGGGAAGCAAAAAATCAACAGCTGAAAAAATAAAAAAAGAAATAACACTATATGAACTACTCTCAGCTATTAAAAAGTCAAAGCTAGCTAAGAAAAGCACAAGGAGAAGATAAAATAACCAACCAGGTGATTAAAAATTTGGGAAACACTACCTTACTGAAACTACTAGAAGTCTCCAACCTGAGCTGGAAAACTGGAACAGTACCACAAGTATGGTCCACAGCCACTATGATCCCAATCTACAAAAAGGGTAAAGACAAGAAGGAACCAGCCTATCAGTTTGACCAGTTGCATCTCCAAATGTCTTGAAAGAATTATTAACCAGAGGCTTGATTACCATCTTGAAACAGAACAGAAGCTGGTGCCCAAACAGACAGGATTTAGGCGCTATCACAGCATAGGATAAAGTCACCCTCCTCTCACAAGAGATAGAAGATTGCATTCAAGAACAAAAAGCTGTACATGCTGTATGGATTGATCTACAAAAAGCATTTGATAAGGTGTGGAAAGATGGCTTACTGATCAAACGACAAAGAAATGGAATAACATACCAAATGTAATCATGGATACGCTCATACCTCCACAATTGAACAACGAGGCTCAATGTCATTGGGCTTGGCCACAATAGAAAAGAAATGCAAATGAAACAATCTTGAAAAGTATCTATCAAGGCATATTCAGACAACACCTGGAGTATGGATCCACAACATGGGGAACAGTTGTAAAAACACACTAGCAAACACTTGACAAATTCAAAACCAGACATTATGAATAATAACAGGAGGAACAAAAATCAACCCAAATCAAAGCAATGGAAGACCTTACTAGTATACAGCTCTTAAAAGACAGGAGAGACACAAAGATTATGATCCAAGCAGCCAAAACTACCTGCATGCCGAACAATCGATTGAATACAAGACTGAAACAACCCAACAAAAGTCACCTAAAGCGTAGCAGTTTTGAACATCAGAGTAAAAAGTCAAGCAGCATTTTAGAAGGCCCTTGTGTGTGGCATAGACAAAGCTAAGGACATGTGAGGTGAATGCCAGCAAGTCACCATCTTCACAGACACCAAATCAGTCTTGGAGGCTCAAGCTGGAGACAAGTTACTTGACCTGACCAGGAAGCTAAAAAAGCTTTCCCAATGTCACCGAGTTGCCCTGCAATGGATACCAGCTTACTGCAGAATCCTAGGAAATGAAATGACAAACCAAATAGCAAAGGAAAATGCCAGTGAGACTCAATATGAGAACTCAGGGACTCTAAACGGAAAAAAGTCCCTGCTGAATGCAACTCTCCCTCCCGCCTTTCCCCGTCAAACAAATGCGACCACACATTGGAGAGATGGGACCAAACCAACATATCACAGGTCTCCGCACTAGGCACTGTCGCCTAAAAAGACATCTATATAAAATTAAAATAGAAAGCTCCCCTTCATGTGCCTGTGGTAAAGGCAAAACACCACACAATGTTCTACAATCCTGCCCTTTATATGAGGAAACCAGAAAACAACACGGCCATGCACTATCTACAAAGAAACCAAACTCCATGGCCAAAAGGAGGACCTACAAAAGACATAATCATTTATAAAGATGACTGGACTGGCGCTAGAATCAGCTTAACAAGAAGAAGAAGAAATATATATATATATATATATATATATATATATATATATATATATATATATATATATATATATAAATCTAATGGATAGAATTTGCTTTTGGTTCCTCTCCACAACATTGTAGATGCTCATGCCAACAAATCTGGAATCACTGACCTGTTTAAGTTTCACACTCTGGGTCTGATAGGCCAGGAAGATGCCAAAGATGAGCAGGATAACCTTGTAGCCAAACACAATACTTGGACCCAGTGAGCCAATCACAGACGAAAGATGATAACAGAGTCTGGGATTATGAACACAGATCATGTTGATAGAGTCTGCCCATTAGAAGGTATTGTGATCAGCACAGCAAAGATCATTTGAGTTTGAGACTAAGGGAGATTTTCTAAACTGATAAGCAAAACTGATTGTTTCAGTACAGACAATCATCTATTTCAATGGAAAATGAAAAATCATGCAAGGTTTAAAAAAATTGAAAAATTCAAATATTTCAAGACATACCAATAAGGCATAAGATTTACAAAGAGACATAAATATTTTCATAAAGCATTATATAAAAAAGAGAGATTGTTTTATTGATCCTCCCGTGCTCTATCTCTTCGAGGTTCTTTTATTTCCTGTTATTTTCCTTTTTCTTCCCTATTTTTTCTCAGTCCAAATTGTTGAACCTAAATAAAGATTTTTTTTTTCAATTTTCATCGCAACTTATCTCATTGTTTAACTATTATCTTGACCATGTGTTTTTTCCTGAAACTTTAATTAATCTGTGTCACATGCTAGCACTGAGTATACAAATACTAAACCTCTGCAAAAAAAAATAACCCATTACAACTGGACTTACTGGTGAATTGTTCCACTTGAGTCCATGCCATGTGGTCTCCTTTAGCTGTGAAAGTAGCATTTCGCATATTCCCAGCAATTGTATAGAATTCCTAGCGCAATAAATGGCATCGTTTATCTCTTCAGAGCCTTCAAGCTTCATCCCTCTTTCCTCCAATCTGGTTTAGTTGAAAAAACAAACAGATGTCATTGTTGTACTTTTATTTATTTTTTTAATTTAGAAAAGAGAAAAATTTATGTAAAGTTTCTTTCGTCAGTATATTTTCCTTTTTGGTGCCAAGAACTGTATCACTGCGTGGCAGATTTATTGTTACGGTGAGCATAGTTAGGGACTATTTCAGTTCTATTTCCTTTAATGACTTAACACCTTTTTAATTTGAGCATTATAAGAAATCATCTTTGTGAGATTAGAGTAAATATTATAAATAAAATCATCACTCTGATTTGGAAATATCCGTAAAAAAAATTATGATGTTGAAATTTGAATTTTTTACACTTTTATCTGTGGTAGGTTATATCTTTCTTTTTTTTAAGACATCCTCTGTCCACAGTTCCATGCTTCATTTCTACTTTTGTGTGCAAATTACTTTAGCTTATTGTATTGAATTACTCACTTTCAAGCTAAAGCTTCTACAGTGTGTTGAGCATTGACAAATAAGATGGTTATACTGAACCGATAAGGGCCTCCTCTTGCTGCCCCACAGTGCATATGTGGTGATTTTTCTTGACCTTGTACCAGTTGTTCGGGTACCAAGCAATGATGAACCACACATACTTCTCTCCATAAAGTTTCTCCTACATGCCTGGGAAGATCAAATGAGTTAGGATACAATGACGTAGTATGTCCAGAGAAGCCAACTGACTACGAAAAAGAACCCTGAACTTTTCCCGCACCCCCAAAATGTCAAAGAGAGAGACTAAGTGACCCAAGAACATAACCTTTCTCAAAATTGTACTTAAGAACCAACGAAAATAAACGGTAATAACAGGAATCAATGAATAAAAATAAACACAAAGAGATAAACATAATAAAATGTACAACAGAATATGCACTGTTTTGATCAAGTGTTTTAGCCATTAGTTACCAATCCTTACCACATCTAGTTGTATTTAAGTGATAAAGGTGGGAAATAACTGAAAATCTTGCCCAACCAGTTTTGTATTTTTTTTAGAAAAAAAAATATAAAAAGGGTTCTTTATTGGAATAGGAAAACATAAAAAGAGGAAAACTGATCTACATAGTGACACAAACTTTATGAAAAAAAATCCAAATTCTTTCTGTCGAGCCAGACCCAGCCTTGGGATCAGAGAGTGTAGTTTTAAATGGTAGATCCGACTATCAAGCTCTTCATTTCCTTTGCCTGAAGCAAGATCTAGGTATACAGACCCATTTTCACCTAATTTTATAACAATCCTTATCAATATTGCCTTTTCCTTCATTGATAGAGGTCCCTAGACGATCTAGATGGTTAAGAGACATGAACTTGGCCTCTTCAAAAAGTGATTAACAAAAGAAATTATGAAACAGAAAGAAGCAAGTTAGGAACGAAACCAGACGATTTCCGAAAGCAATAATTGCCTTCCATCTGCCCACACACGCGTCGACAAAATCATTCGATCCACAAGCTGAACTTGTGCCATTGTGTTAAATGGAGTGTCAAGCAGCAGCAGTAAAGGCGCTCTCTGCGGCTATAATTATTAAGATTTGCAGAAGAGCTAAAAAAAAAAGACGCTCACGTAGAGTATGGGTGAAGCCGTGGCTACTAAAAAAACAAGTTATCCCATGTTAATTTAATGAGGGAATTACAAGATATTCCCGAAGACTGGAAAAACTATTTGCGCATGAATAAAGAAAATTATCTTGACTTGTTGGAAAGGATTACCCCTTTGATTAAAAAGCAAGACAATGTCATGCGCTCGGCTATAACCCCACATGAGCGATTTGCTGCCACTTTGAGGTTTTTGATAACCGGTGGGTCTTTGGAAGACCTCAAATTTAGCACTAGCATGTCTGCGCAGGGAAGAAAGAAACACGATTTTAAGTAACATCAATGATTAAAAATGTTCACCTTTGGTAATTGTCTCTTATTCATTTCATATAAAATCGTGTTTGGATCTTTAAATAATTAACAGATCTAGGTAACGCGATTTGTGAAGAGTGATGTAAAGCTATATCATATAATTATACTGACAGATAGTAGAGAGACAAAAAAAAACACATAGGCGGGAGTGGGGAGACAAGAATATTGTGTTTATAGAGGCAAATAACGAAATAAAATTTAATTCTCTAAAACGTCTTCTAAAAAGCATCTCTACGCGTAGAGTTTGCTAATTTTGGGTCGAGAAAACTGAATCTGTTTTCAGATTCAAAATCCAATGCCTCATAAATGAACATTTGACCAGCAAAAATAGCTTACTGCACAGGCGTCGGCTTGTCTGGCCTTAAAAAAACAAAGGGCCTGCCGCAGATCGGCAAGGTCGCGCGGCGCGGGCAATTTATTTTCAGGTTGTACCAGTCGGTGAGCAATCAGCTTTCGATGTCGATAAATTTCTGCAATCTCGCCATACACTAGGCAAGATATTGCCAAAATGATCGCAAAGCGATAATTTACAGCAATTATTGCAACGGCTATGGCCGGCTTAAGATAAGTTCAAGATCTGAAATCAGAATAAATCCGGACTTCTTAAAAATCAGGACTTACAAAAAAGGGTTTCAGCCCTTAACCTCCGCTACACAGGCATATCAGGAACGATTTATTTCTTTGTTTCAAGAAATAAGAAAACAATATGCAGAAGTAGGGTGTATTATAATAACAAAAAAAATAAAAATAAAAAAAACAAAAACAAAACAAAACAAAAAGGGGGATTTCAGCCGCGAACCTCCGCCATATGGGCAGATCTCTACTTAGATACCGGGCAAAACGAACATTGATCCCTTGCCATTGTCATTATTTTTTTCCACTCATTTTTACATGACAGATATGAGGAAAAAAAAAAAAGGGGGTGAAGGTTTTCAGCCACGATCCTCCGCCATATAGGCACTCTCGGTATCGCCTACTCATCCAACACCACATTGACGAAGTACCCTAGTCGCCGGTACCTCTGAGGAGGTTGTGGTTCTCACACACCCGTCCGACAAAACTTCCCTCCCAGCATCTATTCTCCAATGTATAACGAGTGTATTATGGGAGGAGCCACACCAGACCCAAGGCATACATGACGACTGGCGCGCGCCGTCATAGCGTGTGGACCTTGACCGTTTTACGGGTCTTAACACCGTTAGGGATTAGAGCCAGTTCTTGGTTCGTTACCTAGCCAAGCTTACAATCTATTAACAATTGGAGGGCTTTATATAGTAACCTATTGGGAAGTCCAATTTAATGCAGTTTACTTAGTGTGCATATTGATGCATTGTACTAATTAATTTAATTGATTAAGTTTGTTAAAGCTGCTGAATTGGACTAAAATGGAAAGACATTTTGTTTATCTCAATTAAAAAAATGGTTTTGTGATATTTACTCATGGTTTCCTCATAACAAAAAATTCCACCCCCTTTAACGTTGCTGCTAAAGACAAGTAACTCAAAGTAATAATGGCCACTATTGTGTTTACATCAGTGAACTTGTTTACAACATGAACCACCTACTGAGTATTAATCAGGTTGTCTCCCACCCTCGCCAGGATATTGGTAGAGTGAGAAAGGTTGCTTTCTTTTATCTTTTCCAACTAAATATCTATTTCTGGATGTCTGCGAATTGACCCTCACACAAATATAAACAAAATGTTTGAGAAACCATGGTATACATGCTACCATTTTTTCCATCCTTCCACAGGTCAAATATAATTGAATCATAACGATGGCTGCCTTGTTTTAAAGACAGCTCCTTGTTTTACTTGTTTCAACTTAAGGTTGTCACTTTCAGATTCTCTTTCCAATCATTTTGTCTTTTAAGAAGCCTAAAAAAGTTTCTTGGTCTCGAGAGAAACTGAAAAATCACGTTCGTTACTTATCACATTGCCAAGTCTCTTTGCTCACTTTTTCTCACTGATATGTCCTAGATCAACGTATTGAAGGAGAAAATGAAGAAAGCGTGAAAAAAAACAAACAAACAAACTAAAGTATTCGAGAAAAGACGTGTGTAAAGATGACCCTTGCAAATGAGAAAAGACAAACCAGATACGTGATCATCAGGATCCCTCTCCAACCTACTCCTGAAATCTCTCTATATCTACTGAATTGACAATCATTCCTCTTCGCATAGTTCCTCAATCATCATTTACTTCATCCCCTCTTGCTTTTCCTCTCTTTATATCAGAAGAAAATCTTCCTCTTTTTTTCTTCCACCTTATCTCTTAAGCTCCTCTAAATCCCCATTGTCTATCATAATTCCCATTTCACTTTACGATTTCACCTCAATTTTATCTTTTAATATGTAGATACATACACACATTTCGATCTAGATACCTGTCTTAAAACCGCTTGAAACGTGTTGTCTATCCATCTATTTATTTCCCCAACCCCTCTCTCTTTCTTTTTCTCTCTTAAATGCAAAAGTAGGTGCCATCTCTGCATCTTTTACTCTCTGTCAAATCAACAATTTCACTTGTTATAGAAATCAAAGCCCAATTTACCGGCTGTACATTGATGGAATGATCCAACTGAAAGTAAGTGGTTGAATTACCAGGCATCTGGTGTGGTTTAGTTGCACCTGTTGGTAAAATTCTCAGCCACAATCTCAGGATCACGACTCATATTTTCACAGACTCGTACACAATGCTAGACGAGAACGACTTCAGTTTCGTGTTGATGTGTTGCAGATCATTCTAATTCATTTATTTAGTCAACTTCCTGCTTAATTTCAACATTGATCAGCCTGTGACATAATTATCTTTTCGTTTTGATGATATATTCAAACAAAAATTCTAAATACAGAAAATAATTACGATGTGAATATACATTCGTTAGGGCTATAGAGTTGAAGAAAACAATCTCACCTTTTGATTATCTCTTTTATTCCATAGTTGTTTCCTTTCCATGAGTTGTTGAACACTATGACCTCCACCTCTTTTCATGGGTGTTGACATCTCTGCAAGCAAGTTCATATTTACCTCCTGAAATCAGTATAAAAAAAGTGTTTACAATTACAATCATAAAGGTATTCATGATAATTACTACTTAGGGTTTGAAATAAAAACTCCTCAGGACAATACCAAGAAAAATTCTTATATATAAAATAATTTCCCCTAAAAAATTATCGCATTTATATTTCAAATTTTATATCGACTTAGATCTGATTGGTGCAGGGAAGCTTATTTTAATCATTTTCATCCCAGAAGGTTCAGTTTTTCCAATTTCTATTTAGAACACTGATCCATCCCATTGATTCAATTAAACACAGCTATACTTAGGTCAAGATTCTAATTATGATTTCATAAGATTGGTGGTGTTTCCTAAACAATGTCACTTTTCTTTTCAAAGCTTTTAAGATCCATATGATTGTGTAAATGGTGTAACATTAAATGGGTTCTGGAAAGATTCCTAAGTTTTATGAAGAACTATGAAGAATCCGTGGCTTGGCTCCAGACAATGTAAGCACTGATTAGATGGGATCTCCACCACCAACAGATGATCCAGCCAGGAATCAAATTCAAACTTTTTTGTATGTGTGAGTCTTATGCTGTATCATTTTGTATCAGTTGAGGTAGTGATCATTTGCCCTGCAAAAAATGAGCTGGTACTCTATATCTAGGTCCTAGAAATCCAGACAAGGAAATTTAATAAAATGCAAAAGTATCCCGCTTGATGAGAATTTATAAATAAAGATAAACATTTAAAAGCAAACAAACAAAGCGTCAACTCCAACTGCATTTAACTGGTAAGCCAGAATGAGACTTGTGGCATCCTATGTGGCTACTTTTTATATCCAGGGCAGTCAAAATAATTGAACAATCAATAGCATGCATTGTTTAGTTAGTCATTTCATGCTAAGTCTAGATAAATTTTAAAGACCCCAAAAATCTAAAATACTAGAAAAGATCTAGATCTAGTTGATTGACGAGAATCTAATCTTTAT
>JAWDGP010003886.1:0-20488 GCA_033675545.1 Elysia crispata | reverse complement strand
TCTTCTTCTTCTTCTTCTTCTTCTTCTTCTTCTTCTTCTTCTTCTTCTTCTTCTTCTTCTTCTTCTTCTTCTTCTTCTTCTTCTTCTTTTTCTACTTCTTCTACTGCTTCTTCTACTGCTTCTTCTTCTCCTCCTCCTCCTCCTCCTCGTCCTCCTCCTCCTCCTCCTCCTCCTCCTCCTTCTTCTTCTTCTTCTTCTTCTTCTTCTTCTTCTTCTTCTTCTTCTTCTTCTTCTTCTTCTCCTTCTTCTTCTTCTTCTTCTTCTTCTTCTTCTTCTTCTTCTTATTATTATTATTATTATTATTATTATTATTATTATTATTATTATTATTATTATTATTATTATTATTATTATTATTATTATTATTATTATTATTATTATTATTATTATTATTATTAATTATTATTATTATTATTATTTTTATCATTATTATTTCTCGCATAGTCCTTTATGTAGGGCGGCGATGAAAGATATTATCTTTCACAACCAGCTGCAACCAACCAATGTTAAGGAAGTTAAACCATGTCATTGTCTCAACATTCTGGGAGATATTTTATGAACAATCAAAATCAATCCCAAGACACAATTACAATAATAATGATAAGAAGTATGATGCCGAGCTATTTCGATTAATTAGTCTAGCAGAACGAAATCATTTTTTTTTAATTACATGATTTTGCCAAACGCATCCAAGTTTTATTTGCTTACCCATACTTTTATCTTGAAAAATTAATAGGTAAGGTGAAGCAATATGCTAAAATTGTCTTCAACTCAATCAATCTAGATACTTTTCCACGTTTCTTCTCTTTATAATTGGGTGGATTGCGTCAAAATTATAGGATGGGTCTGAGGCTGATAGAGTGTCACCAATCGCTATCTGACATTTAGTAAAGTGGTTTTAACGTGAAGAAATGGTATAATGATTTCAGATTAGTTTCAGATGAATATAATGTTATTTACTCACCACTTTATTCGTTTTTATGCAGATTTGGTCTTAACATTTTGCGCACAAAGTAATATCTCAAAATTTAAAGTCTGATTGCTTTCTTAAGTGGCCAAAATATGGCTGAAAAAAGAGAAAGAAGTTGGTTGTATTCAGTTTTTGACATAGTTGTATCTCGGAGTGCGGTTCTCATAGACGTCTCACACATTATAATTTTGAAAGTTGTGGGTTTATAAGATAAAAGTTTTCTTTAAATCTATGATTTAGTAAAAACGAGATTTTCTCCATTTTTCTGCATTTTCTAATGCTTGCGGAAATATCAAGACTTCTAGATCTCGGTAGAGCGAAAGTTCTGTGATTAAACATATGTGCCGCTGTCATTATTCAAAAAAAATTATGTTCTCTAGACCTTTAAAGAAGTAATAACGAATAAAGGTTGAGGTTATTCGATATTCCGAGCCATTTAAATGAACTATTTATATTCTTTTTTTACAACTACGTCTAGATTCAAAGATAAGGAATGCACGAAAATTATTTATAAATTCGATAATAGGCAATAAGTTTTCATGTTTTTTGTTAGTGATGAAGTAAAAAATGGCGAAACTTCTCAATGTAATTTTGTGTTATCTTATCTTCTTTGTCCATGTAAGTTTAGGTTGGTTGATTGTCTATACTTAAATAAATATACGCATAGAAGTCATGTGCTCGGCCAAAAAAACTTAACAATTTCGTTATACGTACACAGCAATGTTTTGATGTAATTGTTTTATCAATTGCAGCGCTTTATGCGGTGGTTTTATGACTTAAATATGCAGATGGCTGGTTTCTCATTGCAGGCGCTTATCTTGATATGCTAACGAGGCTACAATCCTAGTTCATGATCAACCATGGACTGATGTTTACAAGTTCTTGAAGACAAGCGAAGCAGCAAAACTCGTGATTTCCTGCTTATTTCATTCCTTAAGTCCCTGTGAGAACCAGAAGGCATAATTATAAGTATGTTATTTTGAGCTGGCAAACATTCGCAGATTCCGCAAAGTTATAATAAGCTGATTTGGAACCGCCCAACACAGAGCTGTTATTGAAATTCATAATAGATCAAGGCTCAAAATTGAACGGTCGACCTGTTGCGATCAATTAATTTAATTGGGAGATGGACAGAGTCATAATAATGATATGAGGGTATAATTGTAGGGGAGTGAGAGCCCTTCTATTATTATTTAGGCGATGAGACAAGACAGAGGTGTACAATATAGTTATAGCGCACCATGTCTTTTCCCTAAAACAGCATTTTTTTTTACACGCTGAGCAGCGACATGTCAGTGGAACATATCTATACGATTTGGTTCTTGCCGAACAGCGAGACATCAGTGGAACACATCTAATCGTTTTGGTTTCCTGCCGAGCAGCGAGATGTCAGTGGAACACATCTAATCGTTTTGGTTTTTGCCTGGCAGTGAGACGTCAGTGGAACATATCAAAACATTTTGGTTCCTGCCGAGCAGCGACACGTGAGTGGAATATATCAAAACATTTTGGTTCCAGCCGAGCAGCGAGAAGTCCGTGAACTATATCTATATCTAAACGTTTTGGTTCCTGCCGACCAGCAACACGTCAATGAAACATATCTATATCTAATCGTGTTGGTTCCTGCTGAGCAGCAAGACGTCAGTGGAACATATCTAATCGTTTTGGTTCCTGCTGAGCAGCGAGACGTCAGTGGAGCATATCTGAACGTTTTGGTTCCTGCCGTGCAGCGAGACGTCAGTGGAACATATCTAAACGTTTTGAATTCTGTTGAGCAGCGAGACGTCAGTGGAACATATCTATATCTAAACGTTTTGGTTCTTGCCGGGCAGCGAGACGTCAGTGGAACATATCTAAACGTTTTGGTTCCTGCTGAGCAGCGAAACGTCAGTGGAACATATCTATATCCAAACGTTTTGGTTTCTGCCAAGGAGCGACACGTCAGTGGAACATATCTAAACGTTTTGGTTCCTGCCGAGCAGCGAGACGTCAGTGGAACATACCTAGACATTTTGGTTTCTGCCAAGCCGCGAAGCGTGGGACGTTTATCCAGGCGTTTTGGTTGTGACCTAGCAGTAAAGTAGTCCCCTCGCCACAGCTCTATATGTAGCACCTATATCTTCGGCGGTTGACATCCGTAGTGATTACGCCAATCTTCATTCGGGAAGAGAAATCTGCTTTTCACGAAGATTTCTTTGTTAAGACGCTTGTAAGGATACCATGTGGACCTGAAAGAGAACATTAAGTAATACGAACTTGCAAAAAAAAACAAAAACATTATGCCTCTGTCAATGGGCACAACAAGTTCATATACTGTATTGTTTTACAAGGCTTGGAAACAATGGGCTACACTAAAGTAAAGAAGGAAGAAAATTGATTTTCTGGTACAACTTTAGTGTTCGTCCTGTTGAGGCGGACTCTGATTTCTACTGCGGTCTCTAGTTAGATCAAAAATATATTTATAAAACCATTTGATGCCCAAGGGCAGACTTAGCTTTTTTAAAATAAAAACAATAGATAAAGAATGAACTAGCAAAGTCGCCGATTTGCGAGCTGTTGGCGATTTGAAGCCGCATAATAATTTTACTTCGCTCTACCAATTCAACAAAAACAACAACAACAAAAGGATCGTTTAGTATGGATTGTCCTGTGTTTTGGTTCTCAAGATAAAGATCACCTCAGCCAGTCACAATTCTTCATTGACGCAAGGAAAGAATTGAGAATCATGGTTTAGCAAAACGAATTGAGCATCTTATCCTCACCTAGACGCTTATGGAAATGAGAGAATACCTTGCAAGGAGAGAAGAATAAAACGGTACAACCTAAGTTCTTGTGGCGCTGGACTAACATTGCGCACCCTGCATTTGATTTAACAGTCTTTAACGCCTATTTGTAGTTATGCCACATCTACATTATTACTAGCACATATTCCACTCATTGAGCTTGAGATCACAATAGTCTTAATGCGGCATTATCTATTCAACTGGACAATTTTAAAAGTATATAATAGTTTATATGAACATCAAAGTTTGTTTTGTAAACTGGGTGTCAGAAACTTGAAGTGATCATGATTTGAAATAAAATCTTAAGCTCTAAGTTCTCCCTCTTGATACTGACGATAAAGATTGATTCATAGCATGACACTTTGAAACATTATTGCTATTTTGTTTGTATAGAATAGGGATGAGAGATTTCTACAGTTTTTTAAGTTGAGTGTGATCGATCAATCAGGTGTAATGCTCTTCATTGTAGGCGATTATGATCTCTATCTCTATCCCTCGTCGCTTTCAGTGCTTCTGTCACTCTTCCTACTTTGTTGGTCAGTCCACCATCTTTTCACGCTGTTTTCCCCTGCTGCGTTTTCTTTCGATCATTCCAGTTGTTACAAGATGTTCCAGTTTCCCTCTTCTCATCACATGGCCAAAAAGAGTTGCTCTGCGTTTAATTCTCCTATTTATGAGTTATTTTGTTGTGTTAGCTTCTCGTAACACTATTTCGTTCGATTTCTTCGCAGTCCATGAGATTCGAGGCACTCTCCGTAACAACCACATTTTGTTGCCTCCAGTTTCTTTTGTATCTTTTTTTAAATCGTCCAGGTCCCGCATCCATACATCAGGGCTCGTCTTCTTGTGTGAATCGAGATGTGGAAATTCGCGGGTATTGATTTCATTCTCTGAAAACTCTTTTTACATGCGCTGTTCTTGATGCGATTTCAGTGTTGATGCGTTCATCTCTTGCTATTAAAGAATCCAAGTATCTGAATTGATCGCTTTGCTTGAGTTTATACTCGCTGATAAAGACGTCTTTTTTGCTATCCAATTCCAATCATTTCTTACTGCTTTCTTCTTCAAAGATGTCTAATAATTGTAGCAAGTCTTCTTTATTTTCGGCAATGAATACTTAAAATTAAGCTAAAAATATCAAATTTTATTAAATTCCAATCAAATCCTTTGAGAAAATTGTCGTGTGGCTGTTCATAATAAATTTGAGGTCTTATGAGAAGCTGAAGAAGTGGACCAACAATGGGCAAAGTTCGAAGTAGCGGTCACAGAAGCAGCAGTGGAACAAAATACCAAGAATCGAAAGGAAAACAAAACAAAATGGATGACTAAGGATATTTTTGAGTTTATGGAAAAAGGAAACAAGCAAAAAAATGATAGAGGAAAATTGTGGTAAGGACGTAAATTACGAATTTCATTTAGTTTTGTAACGTAGTGTGCTCATTTGGATGAAGTAAAGAAAATTAGGAAAAGCATCCTAAATTTTATTTCAGGTTTCGAAAGGACTACTTTTTGTTCACTGTCCAAAGCTCTATCCATTGTGCCATTGATGCAGCTATCAAGGTGTACAAATTCTAGTAACTAAAAGACATTTAAAAAAATACTGCTTGCATTTTTCTGTCCAACATTGAAAAACAAAGGAGGAAGTGAATAGTTACTTCCAAAGAATAAATCATTTTGCAACCTTACTTCGGTGAACTTGCTTTTGAAAAATCTTGAATGACAAAAACTCCTTTCCAAATTATAGAAGGAATACTGCTCTTAAACTATGTAATTCCATAATTTAGAAGAGTTTTTTATTTACTTGCAAAGATATTTTAATAGTTTCTATTGATATAAATAAAATCATAACAACGAAATACAATAATTTCGTATTTAAAATAATTCAAGGTGTTTTTTGTTTTTTTTAACCGGTTTTCTCCCGTATCTCTAGCAACCATAATTTTCTCGGACATCACAGCAAATTATGTATGCCTTCGAGGTCTAAATTTTGATTCTCGCAAGGTTATTACAATTATCACAATTATTTCAATCTGTACAAATGAATTTCGTGGTATGAAAGGTGCCTTTTTGCGTAGAGATTTGGTTGTTTTGTTGTTGTTTTTTCTGTCTTGCGTTTGAGGCTATGTGCTAAAACGTAGTTTAAAGGCGCAACTTTTATATAATTTTAAGATGAACAATTTCTTTCCGTTTGTTGGATCCTATTTGCCTTGCTGAAGTGATCTCAAGGGGAGGTTACAGTGTTACTATGCCTCCACCTTAGATCTGACCCGCTGTCAAAGCATCGGGCTCTAATTTTACAGTTTTAAATTATTTAAGAAGACGAGTTATGGGTCTTGATTTTGAAGCTTATTCATACGGTCAATCCTTATGTAGAGCAAGTGGTCTTTTACTAATTTTTTTTTTTAATTTTAAAACTTAAGTTTTAACCTTTTAAGCATGCCGAAAAATATAGCAAAGAATAAAAATTATTTCATAACGCCGCTACTAGATCCTGAAAAATGATAGAATAGTATCTTTCTTCATAAATGGATAAATTTTCACAGCTTCCTTGCCGCTTATTTCCCCAAAAAATTTTTGATCTAAAACTTGTTCAATATCTCTCTCTCTCTCTCTCTCTCTCTCTCTCTCTCTCTCTCTCTCTCTCTCTCTCTCTCTCTCTCTCTCTCTCTCTCTCTCTCTCTCTCTCTCTCTCTCTCTCTCTCTCTCTCCGTCTCTGCTGTTTTTCCTCTACATATTTTTTATCTTCAATATTGGAGTTTCACGTTTATTTTGGTAGACGATCCTTCATTTCTATTAACGCCCCGATAAACCAGTAGGCATCGAGATTTTTCAAGCCTGCCTGATCAACCAAACCATGCAGAAATCATCAACTTTGATATAGAAAACAAGAAACTCTAAGATCTGTGTTATTGGTCTTTTTTTTCTCCTTGTTCTTTTATTATTTATTTTGATCTGTTTAGTATTTCATATTGTTCAACCGAGAAAAAATCTTAGCCCATACGATATTTGAAAAGATCCGAGTTAATGTGATGGATTTTATTGTTTTGCTGATTTCGTTTTGTTGACGTTTATTATTGACTGTCTTTAATATACAGCCTCTCAAAAAAATATAGTTGAAAAAATAGCATATTTCAGATTATCACTTTCCAATCCAGATTCCCCAGGATGTTATGCAAAAAATAAGGAAATTACAATTACACTACATTTAATATTCCTTCAGATCTAACGGAGTCACTATAAATCAAAAAGAGGAAGTTTATTTCTAATTATCCTTTGTCTTAGCCATTTATTATTCAAATATAGAAACTTAACCGTTCATAATGTCATCTATAAGTAATGGAGCTAGGCTAAAAGTAAGGACAATCTAACCGAGCATTTCTAGACCACAAGGAACGTCAAATTTAGCATTAAGTTATAAACTGACCTAAAGATTGCAGTGGTAGTTTTATTTTTCAGCAAAATAGTATTTGTCGAAAATTGAAGGCAAAAATGTGATAATTATATTCTTAAAAGAAAAAAAGCGAATGTGCGATCTACTTCCTGGAAGCAGAGCTGGGTAGAGATGGCAGGAATGAAACTGACAGGACGCACACAATATAGGCGGCGGCAGATCTAAAACCGTCTGGAATAGATCTAGATCTAGTTCTTCATGATATAACGTTAGTGTAAGGTCTTAGTAAAAAAAATCTAAAAAAGGTTGCTTTGACTTAGATTCTAGATCTAGGGCCTAGATTTTTACAGTAGGTAGACTCAAATCAAAAGGTTAAGATGTACAACTAAAAAATCTAGATTTTACTTTTAGACTTACAGATTTTTTAAAACTTCATGTAGGTTTAAATAAATTTGTAAAACCATCCCTTCAACGTGTTGTAATTCACGCGCTCAAAATCATGCTCATCCCAGAAAAATCTTATGAACACATATCATGACAGAGTGACGTGTTTCGAAACACTTTAGATAACATGTTCAGGAACATTGTAAACTTCGAGACCACAATCATGAGACACAGCCGGTTATACTTTCACAAAAAATAATCTCTTTCCGAGCTGCAGCCTCCAATTCCTGCTAGGACTGTTGTTGGAAGTTTTTTTGTTATTGTTATGACTTTTTTTTTGTTCCTTTTGCAGTATTAGCTTGGAAGAAAGTTAGTATCTTTCCCCTAGTTTTTACTTCCTGTTTCTTTTCTTCTTTATTTTTTTTTCCCTGCGATCGGTCAATTTCATATTAAATTCAAGTTTGTCCTTGTGGCAGTGATATTGTGAGAAAACGAGACAAAAATATTTTTTTAGTCGACTAAACACGAAAAGTTTTGTTTTTTTCTTTCCAAAAGGATTAATATTCTAGCATTTTCATTTGTACTGGAAGCGGATAAAGAAATAAAGACTTGAAATTAAAAAAAAAATCATTTCTGGTATTTAACCAATGGAGGGTGATTTTCATGCTAGACTGGAAAAATTCAGGAATGATTGGCAATACGGGCTTTTTTGGAACACTATTTCAACATTGTGTGGAACCTCACCAAACATTTTCTTTGTATAGATAAAAATGTGCGGAACACAGTGAACTATCTGAACTAACCGCGGACACATGAAGGATAACCTTTGAATTATTTTTGAAAAAAAAAAGTAAATTAATTTCGCATCTATGCACATACTTCACCTTTTTATAAGTCTATGGTCTCAGGACGTATTAATTCTACATCAAGTTGAAATATCATAACCATGTTTTAAACTTATTCAGAAATTTAATCAAAAATTTAAGTTGGGCTTATTATAGTACATGATTTTGGTTCAAACTGGTGAAAAACGATCAGTGTGTTTATAGACAGCGTTGTCTGAATATCAAAATCATTGAGGCACCGTTTACTGGAGATCGACAGATATTATATTATAGTGCAAACACATGTTGTGACTTAGGAAAGTTACTGTGCAAATAAGAGTTACTTTTACTATATGCATCTTCTAAAAGTTAGTTAAAACGAATGTAATGATAGTAAATGTCTTATGTAATAGATATAAAGATCTTTAAGGCTTCATTACTTCTGACTAAAAAGACGCTTTAAAGGCTTGATAAAAATAGCTTTCGAGTTTTTACTCAAATAAAAGTTTTTTTAAGATTTTTGTATATGAAACAAATTTATAAACCATGTAGGATTTCAGACATAATGAAGCTATCCAGTCTTAAGAAAAGACTGTAAGGTTAAACGCGAGTTTTACTTATTATATATTAAAAATTATTTTATGAGCTGTAATTGAATCTATCACTTGTGGAAGAGTGCCCAGAAAGATAAAACAAAAATATATTTATAATAATAATGATTAGGTCGTCGGAGAAAAAGAAGAGGATGTTCAGTTGGCCATTGCACCAAGGAATAAAAAGCGTAAAATATTTATTTTAGATTTAACAAAAAAAAAAAAAAAACAAAAAAAACCTCGCAAACAAATTTAACATGCTAAAGAGAGTTCTTGTGTGAGATGGCCCCTAGCAACTTTTTGGTCATAATTTGCGATTGGAAAGAGGAAAAAAGGCGGGGTCACCTTATTTTGATTAATTTTATTATCTTTTTTTTTCATATCCGTTTTTCTTTCGATGTCTGATTAAGTTGCTCTATTTAAAGTTTCTTGTGAAACTCATTATCAAGTTATTTACTTTTACCCTTTCTTTCTTGCAAGTACAGGTCTTTTTACCGCCATATTGTTTTTGTATTAGGAGAAAATTTGGCAAAGATGAAGAACCCCGCTCATTACTTTGTTGTAGTTTTTCTTACGTGATGACATGCGCGACAAAAAAAAAGTTCATTTTCGTACGGAAGGGAAGACTCAAGCCGATTTGTCTACAAGAGACAGCCTTTTTCCCTTTCAAGTAAACGTCTGAAAGGTTTTATTGATTTCATCAACTGCAGATCAGGTTTTAATACAAAGTTCACTCGGCCTTCAGACACGCTCAGCCCCATCATAAAAAGTAGTTACGGGCTTAGATGTTGTTTTTTTCATCTTTTTTTTCTGTTGTTGTTCTCAATGCTTGGCTGTGGTTGAATCAATTCACGAGATAAGCATGCTTTCTTATTTTTGTTAAAAGAAGCTGGTGAGGCAAGTCTGCATGTAAAAATTCCAAACCTGATTCTGCAATATCCTTCTGGCGGACGACTTGTATTCCTACGTTTCCAAAATAATTCAAGACTTAGTTTTTTCACGAAGTAAAAGAATCGTTTCACATGAAGTGCAGTGAAAGACTACATTTGCTTTTAGACCAGTCTGTTTTTTTAAATAGTACAAAGTCCTAATGTTTCCTAGGAACCCAAGGCAGCTAATGGTGCAAAATTCATAGAAAAAAACTTTTTCAGTCTTGTTGAGCCGAGGTATAGACTTTCAAAATTTCAATTACTTGGTTATTAGTTGTTTGTACAGCTCATTTAAGAGTCCGCGAGAAACTATGATAGATGCGAACAAATTTATACTACTAACAGTTACTGTTGACCTAGATTCAGAACAGTTAGACGACTCAAAATGACAGTGAATCTATTTGAACCAGTGCTAAGCACTACCTACGAAATTCTGTCTCTCTATATCTCTCTTCACATCCTTGTGCTCGGACGCCTAGGCTCTCTTTTGGTCTTTGGATTTTCGTTGATAGTCTTCTCCACATATTCTGTATTTAAATATATTAGCTTAATTTTCCTATACGTTTTTGATTTATTGCGGTAAAATGATAACGAGAAGTGAACATCACAGAAAAGTAATCTCTGCGCGAGCAAAACAATAATTTACTTGCGTTGCAGAACGACCTTATTTTGTGAACAATTTTTGACGTTAATTGAAGCATCTGAAAAATCTGTCACTTGAAAAGCGTATTTTGAGCATGATTATCAAGAAAAAAAACACTCACGGCATGAAGGAGAGGTTATTCAATCTACTTTCCCGTTTGTTTATTGTTGTTGCTTATTTTTTTAAAGAAAATGGAAAACGGGAAGAGAAAAACAGACGGGGCCAAAAGTAAAGCCCATAAATTATTTAAAAATGGCAGGGCTTAAATGTCACGCAATGCTTCATTATGGATCCTGACCCTCAAACAAGTTCCCTTGATGTGTGATTGGCGTGGCCCTGAACGTGATTTTCAACCGAGATAATCATGATGCACTTGGCGGATGACGCTCAAAGCGAAAAGTAAAAGAAAAAAAAAACAAAAAAGGTAGGCAGTTTCGGTAAACAAGGAACGTTCCTTAGCTTTACTTCAAGTCGCAAGTTCATCTGTTTGCCTTCATCCCTTAAGGTTTTCAAAGAATGTAAGAAAATGGCGCGCTTCTATCAAGCGTAAGATGGGATTAGTCAGGTGGTATCCGATCATAATGGCCAGGTGGTCCAGTCCTGGATGGAGACGGAGAGCGATGCAAACAGAAGCCCCATCTCAGCGTCTTGTGGACGTGACAGCGGCAAACTATGGCCTCTAAAAAAACTGAGCGTTTGTTGTAAATTGCTTGTCCTGACAAATATAACAGTGAAAGGTTTGCATCAGTCTAAAATAATGATCTACTGAATATCTTTCTTTTTTTTTTTTTTTGGATTTTCTTATTACAGCCAAGATATCACATGCATACTATACTCTGCACAGCAGTACAGATGGCCATCTCTCCTCCCTTTCTCTATCATCCCCCCACCCCCCACCCCTTTTTATCCCCTCCACCCCTCACCGCTCAGTATTTTGAACGTTGCTGTTTCTACTGCTACAGTTACTACTACTACTACTACTACTACTACTACTACTACTACTACTAATACTAATACTACTACTACTACTACTACTACTACTACTACTACTACTACTACTACTACTACTACTACTACTACTACTACTACTACTACTACTACTACTACTGCCACTTCTACTTCTACTAGTATTACTAATTATTACTACGTCTATTACTATATCTACTACTACTACTACTACTACTACTACTACTACTACTACTACTACTACTACTACTACTAGATCTAGTCGCGTATTGGTATCAGCAATGTTCTTTTTGAGTGGCAAGACGATGGGTGCCGAGGCATCTATAAATCGATTGTTCTAATCCCACCAATTCAAGCATTTTCGGCCATTTTCACTTAAAAAGCCTTATCCTAACCACTTGTGAGCACTACCTAAAATTCTAAATCTTATAATTAACCCAGTGATTTGCCTCTTCTAAATCTAAATTTAAAACTACTTTATTTGAGTCATGCATATTGTTATCGTTCGTCCTAGATGTTTTGTGCGTTCAATGGCAAGTGTGGTGCTTCTTGATTCAATGGTTGTCTTTGGTGCGATTTGGGCTTTCCCAACCAAGATTGCAAGTCACTGAGGGAGGCTTAGTAAATACGTTCGCCATGAAACTCTTTTTAGAGAGTGTAGTGGCGTATTGGTATAAGCTATGTTCTCTTTGAGTGACAATGCAATGGGTGCCGAAGCATCTATAAATCGATGGTTCTAATCCCGACAATTCAAGCATTTTCAGTCATTTTCACTTAAAAAGCCTTATCCTAACCAATGCAGAGCACTACCTAAAATTCTAACTCTTATAATTCTTACTACTATTACTACCACTGGCACTACTACTACTACTACTACTACTACTACTACTACTACTACTACTACTACTACTACTACTACTTCTTCTACTACAACTACTACTACTACTACTACTACTACTACTACTACTACTACTACTACTACTACTACTACTACTACTACTACTACTGCTACTACAACTACAATTACTACTAGCTACTACTACTGCTACTATTACTGCCACTACTACTACTGCTACTTACTACTACTTACACTGCTACTGCTACTGCCAAAGCAGCTACTACTACTACTGCTACTACTACTACTACTTCTTCTACTACAACTACTACTACTACTACTATCGCTAATACTTCTACAACTGTTACTAATGTTACTACTATTACTATTATTACCACTACTACTACTACTACTACTACTACTACTACTACTACTACTACTACTACTACTACTACTACTACTACTACTACTACTCTTACTACTACTACCACTACTACTACTTCTACTACTACTTCTACTACTACTTCTACTACTATGTCTGCTACTACTTCTACTACTACTTCTACTACTATGTACTATGGAAACTTCTTTGCACGTCATAACTGGTTTCTTTAAATACCAAAATAACCTCCGATGATATAAGTACAGAGTTCTCACAAGGATTACAACTAACATCTGCTAATTTGCTAACTATCTGTATCTTACTCCTCTCTCCTGCCTCACCCCCACCCCCAACACATACTTTCCTTTTCTTTATTTCATACTGTTAAGTGCTGGCATGGCCTTGTACGGACGCTGACACAATATTTCCTGTCACAACCAGTTTGTCGGTGTTGTGTTAAAGGATTTATCCCTTGCCAGTCCTCACAAAGCCCTCCTTGCCCCCCTTCTTGTCTTCTAAGTATGATTTTGACAGTACAACATGATCGGTGTTTTTCGGTTAACTGTTTGATTGGCAGGTTGAACATTGGGTGATGGCTTTGGCAAGAGGTTGTTGAGGAGTTTCGTCGTTTTTTCTCATGGTAAACACTGGGGTTTTGCCCTAGAGGATTTAGGGTTCAAAACCTGGTGAGTTCTCTTGGGAGAATCTTTTCAACCGTTTCTACATTGCAGTTAATTGTAGAAAGAGTGGCCGGAAATTACAATTTTTTTACCATCCCAAATTGACATGCATTATTTTATTTTAAGTTGCATATACCTTTACGATTTTTAGTGTCTCTCTAAATATTTTTTTTTATTTTTCTTTATGACCTTTGGTCTGTTCATTAGGCATCGCTCTGAAAGGGTGGCATGATTGTGGAGAATTTCAACCCGCAATGTTGTTGTTTTTTTATCTTTACCTTGATACGATCTAAAATGCATTGAATTACTTCTTTCTCGACTTTTTTTCATCAACCATTGTTTCCATTCGGCAACGGAGATGTGTTTTGGTCCTGGTACATATCTACAGAAAAAAAAAAATCATTCCGTGCAACTTAGATCCAATTTACGCCCAGTTTGCAGGCCAAGAGGGCATAACTAATTTAATGAACCGCAGTTCCTTGTGAGAAAAGCCTTAAGTTTGATAGTATGAGACGAACGTCCTAGTTTTTGCAAGTTTAACTAGGAAGCAGGGAAGTTTTAAAGTGCAGAGGAAGAAAAACCAACCTTTTGTTGCTTTTTTTTTCCCTTTGAAACAATACAACGCAAGATCGCGCTGCATATATTAAATCAGTTTTTCTGCCATCAATATCGAAGTTGCGCTCTTGCCGAATAGAAAAGAATATATCGGGGATGTGATTTCACAAAGAGATATGTCACTTTGTTGGAAGTCTTTAATTCTCTTCAACAATCAGAAACATATCGAAAATGCGAATAGAACTGAATGTTTTGAAGTAAACGTCTTCTCATGGGCTCATAATATTTCGGTCCTTTTTACTTCAAATTTCACATCAATGCGCATTCTTGGAGACGTTATCGCTTCAACTCTAACATCAACTTAAACTAGAGCTCATGACAATCAACTAAATAGCATAACTAATTGATAAATCGCATTTCCTATCTATGTTTGCGTTCGTGGCACAGTGATGTAAATATTTGTTTTGCAATTAGCAGAAAGACGTGAGCAGTGCCAATCGATTTTTATAACTTACTTCTGAGCACTTTAGCGGCATCCCTTTTACTTACATTATATTATAAGCGGCCTTAAAGGTAGTTTCCCTGACCTAATCGATGACAATTTGCGTCAAGTATAGCATTTATTTTTTAGTTGCTTTTTCAATGCTTATCTTATGTGATGCTGTAGCCTTATTTAAAAAAGCACACTGTGATGCTTCGATATCTTTTGATTTGGAGCGCCGACGAATTTGGCGTTAGATTGTCCGTTAGGATATTCACAGGAATCTACTACGCGGGTTCGAGCCCCATCTTTTTCAGTTCAACCCTCCCAGACGGAGGGAACTGAAATTTTACAAATTTAGTCTGAGATTAACGTTCAGTGGACGGATTATGTCAAACAACAAACAAGCAAATAAATCATCAAACACTTAAAGGCGCACTGACTTTGGAAAAGTTATAGCTGCCCGTTTATTTGTTCCAACACGAAAATAACCGCTGAAAAGACTTTTATTTTCCAACAGTAAAAGGTTGTCTAATTGCTCTTCATAAAGAAACATAACAAATTAAATTCAACCTTTTACCAAAGGTGTCACAATACTGTGGAAATTGACACAATTGACATTTAGAATATTTGCCATAAAAATCAGAAAGTTGAAAACTTTTTGCCAATTACGATTGGCATGGAAAAAAAATGAAATTTTTACATTAGACAGTTTTATTATCCGTACATCGTGCTTTGGATTGTTGTTGTTGACTTTTTTTTCTTAATCTTTAAGTTTGCGTTGAATGAAAATAGCTTAGAGGTTAGATGGGCTGGGGCTTAAGAAACATGAATAAATTTGTAGATGTGTTTAGTTTTTTGTAAATATTTCGAAACGTCAGACAAATCAAACTGATGTGTGTGTGTGTGTGTGATTTAAATACTTACATGTGACGTGCGTTTGTGTTAATCTTATCTTCCGACTTAGTTATTTACTTTTAAAGCAAGAATAATCTCGCATCACTGTTTTTATAAACGATTATTAACACATTCGTGTTTATTTTATTAATTTTTAGACCATTTTTATACCTGATTAAACCAGTAAATGGACAACGAAAGCATCAGAAACCTTTTAATGTGATAGAAAAAAGTGTTATCTTTATAAAACTTAATAGGTGTCATGAACACTGATCCTTTATTTGCGTTGCCTTTTTATCGTATGGACTCGAAAGCTTTCATACTAAATTTATCAATTCTGTATGCCACTTTAATATTATCCACTCGCGTGCGTTTCCCTTCCTACAGTTTTTTTCGTTTCTTTCTTTCTTCTTCTTTTTTTCTTCCTGCTCTTGTTCTAGTTCTTGTTCTTGTTCTTGTTCTTCTTGTTCTTCTCCTTCTTTTTCCTCTTCTTCTTCTTCTTCTTCTTCTTCTTCTTCTTCTTCTTCTTCTTCTTCTTCTTCTTCTTCTTCTTCTTCTTCTTCTTCTTCTTCTTCTTCTTCTTCTTCTTCTTCTTCTTCTTCTTCTTCTTCTTCTTCTTCTTCTCTTCTTCTTCTTCTTCTTCTTCTTCTTCTTCTTCTTCTTCTTCTTCTTCTTCTTCTTCTTCTTCTTCTTCTTCTTCTTCTTCTTCTTCTTCTTCTTCTTCTTCTTCTTCTTCTTCTTCTTCTTCTTCTTCTTCTTCTTCTTCTTCTTCTCCTCCTCCTCCTTATCTTCTTCTTCTTCTTCTTCTTCTTCTTCTTCTTCTTCTTCTTCTTCTTCTTCTTCTTCTTCTTCTTCTTCTTCTTCTTCTTCTTCTTCTTCTTCTCCTTCTCCTCTTCTTCTTCTTCTTCTTCTTCTTCTTCTTCTTCTTCTTCTTCTTCTTCTTCTTCTTCTTCTTCTTCTTCTTCTTCTTCTTCTTCTTCTTCTTCTTCTTCTTCTTCTTCTTCTTCTTCTTCTTCTTCTTCTTCTTCTTCTTCTTCTTCTTCTTTTTCTTTTTCTTCTTCGTCTTTTAATCTCCCTCCCCCTCCCTTTAACATCCATCTTTTTCCCTGTTAACATACAGTTAAACTACAGGCTACAATTAAATTTTTTTTCCTATCGGTCACCTTGTTATTCCAGAATTTTTGTTGTTGTTTTTTTTATCCACAACTTGATTTCCTTTTTCTTTTGAGTATACTTAATTTTAATTGAACTTCTGGTGATGTCAGCAAGAAAATCAAACGTATCTTTTTTTTGCTTAATCTGGTGTTTGATCGTATCTCAAGAGTCAAGTGTCAGGCCTTTTTTGTTGTTGTTTGTGGTAAGGGACACCCCGGCAGATATTTAATACGAATAAATAGTAAAAATAGGGAGGGGTTGAGGAAGAGGAACGGGCAATGAAAAGAAAGATAGACAGAGTAGCATGAAGATGGAAGGACGAGGAAGTTCCATTTTATATCTTCTTATACACCTCACTAGTCAATATAACAAAGCAAAATGGACCAAAATCTCCTTCCACAGTTTTACACAGATTTTCGTGAAACTTTCACAACTTGTTCATTTTGTCAACGTCCACAAGACGTCGTGGTATTTTCTTTCTTAGTATTTAACAGGTAAAATGAAAAAAAAAAAGTAACTGTATCTAGCCTTGAAATAAAAATTAAAATTCTGGTTACAACGCTTTCTAAAGCAGACATAAAGCTTTCAGTTGTCAAAATTCGAAGCCATTCTTTTCTACTTCTATCTCTGCTTTCTTTCCCCATACTTTCCGATCTCTTTCTATCTCTCTCAAATTGCTCAGTGTCTGAATTTCTCTCTACCTCATTATCATATAACTTTTTTATCTCCCACCCTTTCTCTCTATCGCTCTATTTTTATCTATGTGTGTCTCTTTCTCTTTACTTCTCTCTCCTATTCAACTCTATATTCTCTGTCTAGCCTATCTTTATACCCGTTCTCCGTTTAAGTTTTTTTTTATGTTTTTTTTTTTTTTTTTTTTTTTTTGTTTTTTAAAGTGTTTAGTTCATTCGCATTCTAAACGAACATTTCTTTTTTCTAGTTTTATTTCAATACCAGCTCCTCTGAAAAATCAATGACTTTCTTCTCTCTGACTCTATCTGCTCTATACTTTCTTTTACAAATACCTTTCCACAACAAACACAAAAATGTGGTCTTTCTATAAATCTGTGTTACAGGACGTTGCTTTATTTATTCACAAAGTTAAGATTATGATTTGGCTTTTTCTCAGTTGCCAACGAATAAAAACCTTAATCACTAAATTAAGACTCGAACAATTGTATAACAATTTTCTGTGATGATGTGTTAAATACCAATGCCTTCTCCGTCGACGTTTGTTTTAGTAGTTGGATTAATGATCGGAAAACTAATTCTTGCAAAAGGGTATAATAGTAATTGAGATAATCCTTTTTTTTCTACTGGTTTCCGAATAGCATAGAACAAGTTTTCAGGACCCTTTCAATAAAATTAAAAGTTACCGACTTTAAAAATATCTCTCAGCAATCCAAGCAATTATTAGTAGTCAGATATTTCATTTTTTGAAAATTAATTAAGATTTGAATTATGAACAATTACGCTCTTATTTCTATTTTTCAATGGACAAGAAGCATAATAATTCAATAGCTTATTGTTTTCGACAAGAGAAAGAAGTTATCCAGCAAACAAGCTTTCTTGTTTAATAGTTTCATAAAATTTCAAGAGTACTATTGCCCTGTGAAACATTGTCCCAATTTTCCAATTAAAACGGTTGCTTTTTATTCGAAATTAGGTCGATGGAAAGCTTCAGGCCGTATTTTTATTTAATTTAAACTAATTATAAATCATTTTGTTCCATAGACACAAGTTCCTGTTGTAGGTTTCGACCCTTTATATTATTATGAATATTTATGGATTGTTTTGTTTTTTTTATATTAAAAACGAATTAACTTTACCTTAAAGATTGTAGAATATGAATCTATCAGCGGAGGGGGGGTTGAATAATTATTTCTTTCTGATTAAAGTTAGTTTTGTAAGGTTCCGCGCTGGAAGCTAGAAATATATTTATTGGAAACTTAGTGCCCCACATGTAACGTCTTTTCCCCCCAGGTATCTTCGTTTGCTGGATTTACATTTGAAGATAATAACAATAAAAATGATAATGATAATAAAAATAACAATAACAAGAAGAAGAAGAAGAAGAAGAAGAAGAAGAAGAAGAAGAAGAAGAAGAAGAAGAAGAATAATAATAATAATAATAATAATAATAATAATAATAATAATAATAATAATAATAATAATAATAATAATAATAATAATAATAATAATAATAATAATAATAATAATAATAATAAGGATGATAATAATAATAATAATAATAATAATAATAATAATAATAATAATAATAATAATAATAATAATAATAATAATAATAATAATAATAATAATAATAATAATAATAATAATAATAATAATAATAATAATAATAATAATAATAATAATAATAATAATAATAATAATAATAATAATAATAATACTATAATAATAATAATAATAATAATAATAATAATAATAATAATAATAATAATAATAATACTATATAATGATAATAATAATAATAATAATAATAATAATAATAATAATAATAATAATTATGATTATGATAATGATTATGATAATAATAATAATAATAATAATAATAATAATAATAATAATAATAATAATAATAATAATAATAATAATAATAATAATAATAATAATAATAATAATAATAATAATAATAATAATAATAATAATAATAATAATAATAATAATAATAATAATAATAATAATAACAACAATAATAATAATAATAATAATAATAATAATAATAATAATAATAATAATAATAATAATAATAATAATAATAATAATAATAATAATAATAATCATTTACATAACATTTTAATGAACCTTTTATGCCTAATTTTTCCAATGATTTTCATCCTCAATTACGACCGTGCGTTCGCCTTTACGTCTTTTTCTGCTCTAAATGAAACTCATTAGTAGCTCGCCTTGCTAAGTCGCTCTTAGACGTTAATAGAAACACAGTCTGAGATAGTAGACGACATGTTCCGTATGTTCTTGGAGAAGTTAAACTCCTTTAAGTTTCCTGAACAAACCTATATAAGTCGAAGTAAAAAAGTTTTCATAGAAGACAAAAGGTTGTGTATATGTGCGTGTTGGGGGGTGAAGTCAAGGAATGAAAAATGTAAATTCTACATAGATTTTCATGATGGGTTTGTATAACACCTGATAGTAAATGGTTATTCTAGGAGTTTCCTACAAGGATAAGTTAGGATTGTGTAACGGACAGCTTTCTGATATTGGATATTTTTAGAAATTTGATGAAAAATAATTTTTGAGATGTCGTGGTTGTTTCAATATCTATTCTCAGCGGTTTAAAGGTGGGCATTTTTACAAGATTAACTTTTTTGTGGAGAGAAGAGTCGCTGTTGCTATGACCAAACTTTTTAGTACATATCGATGTAAAACTTTACTTCCAATATAAATCTTATACTTTTGGAGTGTGATTTCATTTAAAAAGTCATTCTGGGTGAAAAGTAAAAAAATTATCACTAGTAAAAATCAACTGAAACGTGGATGCTTGTAATATGTGTTGATTTAAAATCAAGATAAACCTGCCTCTCTACCTCTCTACAAGAAATTTAGATATGCTGAGTAAGACTGGTCAGTTCAAAAAATGATTTATGGTGCTTGTCGTTGCTGTTGTTGTTGTTGTTGTTGTTGTTGTTGTTGTTGTTATTGTTGTTGTTGTTGTTGTTGTTGTTGTTGTTGTTGTCGTTGTTGTTGTTGTTGTCGTTGTTGTTGTTGTTGTTGTTGTTGTTGTTGTTGTTGTTGTTGTTGTTGTAATAGCGGGTAGCGGGTTATGCGGAGCAATCCTCTTAGACGTCTTTGCTGCGGGCAGACTCGCTGTGATTCTCCAAAAGCGCGAGCCGACGCAGAAAAAATGTCTGTCTTAAGGATTTTCTCTTTTTTTTTCGCAGCAGAAAGTTGCTAGTGGCATTTTCGTTGTGTTTGACATGTAAAAACTATAACGGGCAAATTCGTTGTCAAGACAGAGAGAGCGAGAGCGAGGGGAGAGAG
>JAWDGP010003884.1:15000-17400 GCA_033675545.1 Elysia crispata | reverse complement strand
TACTACTTGATTTTGTTCTTGCTTTGCGCTTAGATTTATAGAATGGATAAGTTGTTGCTTTTTTTTTAAATAACACTACCTTTAGTATAAAGTTTACATACAGGGTCCTTCTCGAAAATGCGTTTAATTCTCTGAACTATCCAACAAGTTTAAGCTTTTCACTGGCCTCTGATGCGCATGTCTGCTGGTCATTTGAAAAGATTGTAATTATAGATTATGTTTTGTTTAATTTCACAGGCATCGCATTTTTAGTTGATTTACCACATACTTCATTTTTAAAGAGTTATAAAAATTCGAGCTTGTTTGTGCAAATTTTCTGATAAGATAAAATGTTTGACGCAAATGATTTTTCCACTAAGTTTGCAGCCGTCAAGTGTGTACATTTTGTTAGTTTTATCCAGAATTGACTAACATAAATAAAGAAAAGTGGAGCTGGCAGAAACTACATTTAAATAGTATCGTTTTAATGATATTAACAGAAAAAAATAAAACACATATATCTAACTACATTCTCAGTAATAACAAAAATACAGCGTAAACAGTAAGAAATAAAGTAATAAAATTAATAAAAAATGTATTACACAACAGTAAGATAGTAAGCAAAAATATTAATAAAAACAAACGCAGCCGCCACATCTAGGCTTGAAAAGTATAAATTTATAGAAATCAGACACATGAAGATACAAAACCTGTCACATTAAAAAGCCAGATAAACATGCAAAATAGATCAGCTAATGGAATTCCAAATGATTGCTAGTATCAGCAGCCACAATGAATATAACAGTTACACCGCCAGCAAGCTCAACAAAGGCAACAAGAATAATAAGAAAAAAATACAAGAATATGAAGAACAGCAACTATACAAGAATAGTAAGAATAGCAACCATGACAAGAACAAGAACAGTAATTGCAGATAAATAATAGAACAAGCAATAATTCCATTTACCGATCCAACAAAAAGCAAAAATATCAACTGAAATATATATTACAGCAACAAAAGGTATCAGCAGCTAACAATAGAAACAACTGTACAAGACATAAATATTTAGTCAATATATTATATTGTTGTCGCTGTTGTTGTTTTTTTTTTTCGTTTGTTTGTTTTGTTTCTTTTTTTTTGTAAAACGTTAACTGTCTAGAAAGTTCATAATTAAAAAATTACAAATATAAGGCGTACATATAAGGTTAATGATAACTGTTTGAAGTGTTTTACAGCTAAAATAATAAGGTATCAAAATATAGTCGTGTTTTCACGTTTGTTCAAAATTGAGAATTAGTAGAAATATTCAAATTTTTTAAAAGATTTGGAAAAGATGGCTGTAGTTTCTGTATTTATCAACATTGTCATCATCCAGCCTTTGAGCCTAGTTATGGCACTGGGACTGTTACAACTTTGATCATATCAAGAATATAATTTCCCGGCCTTATCCGAAACAGAATGATTAAATAAGGTGACATTACGGGTTTCTGTATCAATGATACAGTTTGTTTCACCGCCTAGCTTTTGTCGGCCACCTCAGACAAGTTTCGACCACGTCTGATTCACTTTGTTGTCGAGGTAAACCTGATCCAGGGCGTTTACGATGATTATTGTTAAGTTGCGAATTCGTGACGCTAGCAAGAGTCTCTCCCATTCTTGCCCTCAATTTTTGCTTCTTTCCTTTATCGTAAGGCCTTGATTCATAATAATCTCGCATAATTTCTCGTACATTTTTCATAGATAATCCATTGTTTGATCAAGAAGAAAGGGATTTTGAAAGATTTTTTCGTGTGTTCCAATATTTGATACACCGCAAGAAGTATCATAGAAATGATTGCTGTTCGGAATTTCAGGTTTTCTTGTTGATGATAAGGGCCTATATCTTTCGAATTGAAAAGGTTAAAAAGCTGTGACGTTTTTTTTACATGGACATTTGCGAATCGATTACAAAAGAAAATTTACCCAAGATTTGGCGAATGACACATCAGTGTTATAGTCTTTAAATGGTAATTAGAGAAAATCAAGATATGATAGGAATTACAGGTTGTTGTTTTTTTCTTGTTTTTGTTTTCTTTTTTTTTCTTCAATTAAGGGTCCATATAAGATGAATTCCTGGTATGAGCTGCAACAGTGAGGGCTTGCTAAAAATTAGAGTTACAACAAATTTATTGCATATGCTTCAAAAGTGCAACATTAGACATATTTCTCATAGAGTACCAAAGTTTCACCTCTCACGTACATTTAATTAAAAGATACAGACAAATTTATTTAAATTCAAGCTTTGTATGGTCCAAGCGGTGATAATATTTACAATGTGGCTGTAAGTTTACTTGAGGGAGGAAAAAGTAAAGGCCCGAAGTGGTAATGAAAATAAAATGTCGCCATACGCAATAATGTAATCAATGTTGTTGTTTTTTTGT
>JAWDGP010003884.1:0-7500 GCA_033675545.1 Elysia crispata | reverse complement strand
GGAAAATTAAAATCAATACTGTGATTGTTCTCTTTTCTGAAAAGACAAAAATGTGAATGTGCAAAATACTTCCTGTATGCACAGCTTGATAGAGATAACAGAAAGTGTGCATTCAATGTAGACAGTGGCAAGTCTATAATCGTCTGATGTAGGTCTACATATTGTATTTTAAGATATAAGAAAAGTAAGTTATTATTGTTGTTATTATTATTATTTATTATTATTATTATTATTATTATTATTATTATTATTATTATTATTATTATTATTATTATTATTATTATTATTATTATTATTATTATTATTATTATTTTTATTATTATTATTATTATTATTATTATTATTAATAATAAATACAAACAGAGAGAGATTAAGAATCAGAGTCATGGTTATAAAAAATGAAGAAGCTAAAGAAAGAAACACAAAATGAAAGAAAAATTATTAAAGTGGGAGAAAAGGAAGAAGATTCATGGACCAAGAAAAAAGAAAAGAGAAATATAGGGATAAACTCATGGGCAGAAGCAAACAATTTGTCAGGCAGACATTCAGTTAAAATGTAAACAGATACGCAGATGCAAAATATTATTTTATTAAACACGTTATTCCGATTATGATTTCAAAACGATCGCGATGGACATTACACAAAGTTATTATTTAGTTGTGACAAAAAATATCTGAAATTATATACATTTTTATATTTAACAAAACCTCAATCTAGTCTACTTTAAATCAACTTACCTTTTATGTTTCTTTTTCAATCAGAATTGTCTGTGATGATATTTTTTTTTAGATTTTATTTCATTAGATTTAAATTATACTACTCTAAAGCTGAATGAAGATTCATTCATATTATTATACTTCGAATGTAGGTGCTATCTAAAGTCTTCTTCATTCGTCTAATGATCACAAAAACTCAAAGCTTAAAGCTTGACAAAAAGATTTTGATTCTTACTTTTACAGGCAGCCAACGAACTTAAGATTTCTTCAATAAAGACCTCTGAATATTATACTGGGGAAGTCTTTGGTCACGAGAAATTACGGGATTTCCAATGTTATAAATAGACGCTATGACGAAGATAATAAAATTATCTATGTAGACTGTGTTTGAATTGACACAGAAAAACAATCCAAACCGAGGAGCAAATGTCACAGTGAACTCCTCAGCCCAATTTTTTTTTTCTTCTGAGTGATGGCCTACTTTGTGAAAGGCCTAAAGATTTTAAGTGTTTTTCACACAGATAAAGCTGGCTGTGTAAAACTTTGTAATTCAGAGTGATCTTTTTTTCTGTGTATCTCCGCATCACTATGACTCCATTTAATTCACGATTTATGCCAACTAGAATTTTTAGAAACCCTTTAAACCTTTGATTATGATTTCAAAACTGTATTCCTTCACGCTCAGTTTCTCGTGTTCCTTCTGCCCTCTACACAAGAATCGAACTGGCTATCATAAAGATAGTTTCTTGCTGTTTCTTGCCTTCATTTGAAAACTCTCTCTCTCTCTCGCTCTCTGTATCTGTCTCTCACTAGCTTTCTAGGTCGAACTAATCTCGCTCTTTTCCTCCCTTCTATCTCTCTCTTATATATCATTAGTTCTTTATTTACTAGCGATAAAATTTGAACAGCCCAATGAAATAAAAATTTTATTGTCTAATAAGAGAAGTTAATGGCTCGGTCACATCATAAGATGATTTTTCTAGCGAAAAATTTGACTCACATATCTTTTTAACTGTCGAGTTATATTTAAACCGCAATATCTTATAATAGGACTTGGCCGAAATAAGATCTTAGGAGTCTTACCCACCTTGCCTTCTGAATGGATTTATTGAATATCTTTGAACATTTCGTGGATCCTTGCATGAAGAGTACAGCCATAATTCTGTCTGGGCACAGCTGGACATTCGGATTGTGTACAACCATTTGAATTTTAAAATATAAATCTGTCAATTCTAAGACAGTATTTTATACCTACCAAATTGAAGAAATTGGCCCAAAATAAGTCCATAATAGTGAAATTTTCTTATATTCTCACGTACATCTGACAAAAAAAACTGTTTAAAAACATTATATGGTAAATTCGGGGCTTTTTTACGATCTCTCTCTCTATCTATCTATCTTTCTCTTTCTCTCTCTATCTATCTTTCTCTCTCTCTGTCTCCCTCTCTCTGACTCTTTGTCTCTCCCTTTCTCTCTCTGTCTCTCCCCTCACCCACCCGTTTTTTCCTATCTTATTTTTTATTAAGGCAGACGAGTTGCACCACCTGCCGTCGATGGAAACAATGCAAATAAAATAAAAAAATGTTGATGTTTAGATGCTGCATATCGACCTATAAGCAACAGCTTTGCTGACTTTAAATTTCCACCGCTAAATCCGGCTAAACAACAGCTAATTCTTCACCATTTCTCCACAGCCGTGCAGAGTGTGACAGAATCTAGATATATCCGGCTAAACAACAGCTAATTCTTCACCATTTCTCCACAGCCGTACAGAATGTGACAGAATCTAGATATATCCGGCTAAACAACAGCTAACTCTTCACCATTTTTCCACAGCCGTGCAGAGTGTGACAGAATCTAGATTGGTCCCAAGTTAGCGCCATGTGTCGACTATATCCTCTTGTCGTTGCCGGTAGTCTGGTCTGCCTGTTTGCAGTTTTCATTACACGTAAGTAACACGCATTAAGAATGTTGTCTGTTTCATCACTTCTTTCTTTCACAAAAACATGATGGGTTTTTTTCATTACCTGCAAAGTAATCTGCAAAAAAGCCTTGGCTTGTTCAACCCTAGTATTTCCCAGTAATATTGTTTTAGCCTTCATTCCCCACTTCTGTTCCACCTGGAGATCGTCTAGTTTGTTATTGATGAATATTCTGCAGTAATATTGAACATGCTTACCAGCCATATAGTTTCTTTGATTATGCATAATTGTGCGTCTGTTTATGTGGAACATTATTATTATTTCTTTAAAGAAGATTTCTTTCAGTCAATGTTAAAGTTAAATGAGCTTTCATTGAGAGTTGTCGCTCTTTGAATAATTCTCTTTTTTTCTGAATAGCTAAAATCTAGAGAAGGGTTGAAATTTTGAATATTTGAAAGTACATAAATTTGAATTCTGTGACTCGATCATTTTTTTTCTAATTTCTGACATTATTTTGGTTTTTACGACATTTCTATGCGAGTCAATCTTTCTATTAAAAAGAAAAGAGCAAATAATTTATCCACTGAGTAGTTTTGAAAAAGACCAAAAAAAATTATTAAACGATTTTATTAGACATAGGCTTTCATTGTGTACAAGTATTAATAAAATTGGACAGTTCATAATCTTCCAGCTTTTATGTTGCGGTACAAGTAGTTGTGAACGAAAAAAAATGAAGAAATCAATAAACCCAACTTTATTAAAATAACCATTTTAGTTCAGAGAAATGACTTTGCATGACTTTTTTGTGTTAAAATAATACTGAATGTAATGAATATCGCAAAAAAATATTGAAAAACATAAATCTTAAGGAAGAAGATACAAATATGGTGAACAAAGTAACGAAAGAAAAAGAGGAAGAAGAAAAGTATGTAAAGGTATAAAACTAGAAAAGGAGCAATCAAACGACATTACCAGATAAAAATGAAGAAATCATAGAGTTTTTTTTTCACTTTTAAACGTTTAATATCCCTGATGTATTTTTCCGTTTTCTTTTTTTTTCTATTCTAATTCTTCCCCAGCCATTGCTACGATTACTATATTCGAAGAGAGATACCTTGTTGAAACATATTTTACATATCAGTTGCAAGTCACGCAGAAATTTTTCTCAGGTGTCTTTCAATATATAAATAACCAAACGTTGAAAAAAGAAATGGAAAATTATTTGATATCTCTACAAGATGTGGTATTATCTGAGTCATTAACAAGAACATTAAAAAACAATATAGCTTTGAACCTCGACTACATTGAATCCTTGGCAAACAGAACGGAAACTAACCAGGTATTAGTTAAGAGGTTTCGAACTTTTCTAAGCTATATAACACCATCTATGGAGCATTTTTGGTTCACATATTACGAGGAGGATCCGCCACCATTTGCAGTTTTTGACCCTCTCCAAAAACCGATAGAAAACCGAATGCGTCATCACTTGGGACTCGATGAAATGTTTGGATTGGAGTTGCTGTTCAATATCCATGATTTGTATGTCGTAAACTCAACCGAGTTAATGTCAGAACTGGAGCTTCTGAGATCTGAAGAGCGAGATCTGTTTGAGGACATGATGGGGTTTGTACCTAGCTTCAAGCTTTCGGCTGGGATCGATGGAATGGCACGGCGCTTTTACCTTGTCGTAAAACTGATAGAAGACAGCGGGATGCATCGTCGCTTGGGATTCGGTGAAATTAATGGTTACATTTTGCTGTTTCCAATAGGGGAACTCTACATGGACAACTCGGCCGAGTTATTTTCAGAACTAGAACATCTAGAAGAGCGAGATAAATTTGAGGAAGTAATGGGATTGTGGCATTATTTTAAGTATGTATTTAAGGTTGATGTATATGGAGAGCGCTTAGAACCACTCCTAACGCTGATAAAAGAGAAAGAATTGCCTCATCGTTTGGGATTTGGTGAAGTGGATGAGGTTGAGTTGCTGTTTCTTATCATTGATCTGTATGGGAGCAACTCGACTGAGTTAATGTCAGAACTAGGGGTTCTAAACAAGCGAGAGTGGTTTCAGGAAATGATGTGGCTGGTGCAGGAGGTGAAGAGCATGTATTGGATCATTGGAGTCGCAGATCAAATACAAAGAGCTTTTTACTTTTGGCAATGGTTAGAAGAAAATAACTAGATGTTTACACCCCATCAGCTGCTGTTGCTATAAGATGCTGATCCTTTTAAAAAACCTTGATTTAGATTATGTCGCACTTGATTGGTATAGGATTGAGTACTCGTTTTCAAATTCAATAGATGGCCGGTAGTTGATAAAGTTGTCATGCAGCTTTATAATTTTATGTTCTACGCTCAGTTCAGCCAGGAAAAGGCAGCCCATGGAATTTATAGTTTAAGTAGAAGGAGGAGACAAAAATAATCTCTTACTCTTTTATTTAAATAATTTTACAAAATTTATTTTCTCCTCTTAAAAATATGATTAGTTTAGATGATAAACAAACGAAAAAAGGCTAGCTGACATTGTCTGCTGAAGTCAAGCCTGAAGGATTCTTTTTGGCTCTTTTCATATTTCTGATTGATTTCTACAGCTTGTTTCCTGCTGTAAACGATATGACAATAAATCTTGTAATAAACTACCTTTTTGATTCAAAACTTTCTGACTTATTTCAGTTGTTTAATAAGGTACTGTCTATAGTATTATAGCAATATATTCAGTGAAACAGAGAACCATAAGAATAAAGTCTTCTGTTGAAAAACTTACACTTTTTAAATAAAATGAAAATTTATATTGATTCGTATTCAATTCTCAATAAATAAAGTTTATAACCTTGTTTTGTTATATTTCCTTTGCAGCAAATATGAAAAAAAAAACATTTTCATATACCACGCCAATAAGCAATTCTTCTCTTCTTCCTTTGAATATGATTTTCTTAATTTTTATTTGAGTAATAGATTATATATATTATATATATATATATACATACATTTATTGCTAAAAAAAATCAGGGTGTTTTTCTTTAAACATTAGGTAAACCAAGCATTCTGAGACCGAGTTTCAATGAGAGACAAAGATGGTGTCTTTAACTTGTGCACACAAATGAAAAGTGAAGACAAAATAAGGTCGAAAAATACTGTAATATTTGTTTTATGCGTTAGTTAAGATATGCTGTTTTGATTATAGCTACACATCAGGAAAAGTCTAAACATGATATTGACAAGTCATGGTAGCGAAATTAAAATATGCTGCAAGTATGCTTTTTAAGCAATCATTAAAAACAGAAAATCAGGAAAAAGAATTCGTCATATTCGTTATACCATGAGATTGCTTTAAATTTTTCAATTAAACAGAATAACTACACATAATTATATTCCCATTTTTTTGTTAGAAACAAACACTAGTTGTCGACAAACCAATTCTGCCCGATGACAACTATTTCCTAAGAGAGCTCAGAAACTATAAACAATTTCGACTTTCTTTAGGGTAAATGATCCAGTTATCCCTCTGAACGCTAATTTTGGTCAAAATACTAAAGGTACTGGTAATACGAAGAACTTGACATCTGTAATTGGTAGTGCGGCTTACCTAAAAATGTAATTAGTGTTTATTAATAAGAAAACATTAGCATCTCTTATTGGTAATGATGATTATCAAATATTGTATTAGCTATCTAGTAATAAGAAGAGCCTTACACCTCGAATTGGTAATGACAATTATCCAAAACTGATATTTGGTAATGAGAATTATCAAAAACTGGTATTTGGTAATAAGAAGAACCTAACATCTGTAATTTGCATAGAAGATTACCTTGTAATGATTGTCGTCTACAGTAATCAGGAGCATTTAATATTTGTAACTAGTTGTGAGTATTATCTTAAGTTGCAACTGATATCCGCTCATCAGAAGATTACAACAGTTGTAACTTGTAGTAATGATACCTTAAATTTTAATTGGTATGAGGTAACAAAAAGAACTTTATATCTATTATTGTAGTAAGGCTTACCTACCATGGATTTTCCTATATAGTAAGGTAGTGGCTGGTACCTTATGTTGTTATTGGTGTCTGGTTATAATAAGAAAGTAGCATCTCCAACTGATTGTGAGGATTGTCCAATATTGATATTGATTTCTCGTAAATAGAGGAACATAGCATCTGAAATATGTAATAAAGAGCGTCTGATATATTTTTATATGCTGATAAGGAGACTCAAACTAATGCAATTGACAATAAAGAGAACCTAACATCTGAACCTAAAAGAACACCTTACATCTGTACATATCGGTGAAGTGCATTTAACATTCAAAAATGGTTAAAAACATCTTACATCCGTAGATTTTATTAAAATCACCTAACAACTTTATGTTGTACCAAAAAGTACATAAATTCTTTATCATATCTACCTGGCATCTCTATCTTGAATTACATATCAGCTTATATCTGCAACTGTGAGAACTATACTTCTTTACCAGATTGTAAAGTGCAATTGGCATATATAACTGGTAGTCAAAAAACGTCAAACATATCTATCAGATAAGAAAGAGCACTGAATATGTAACAGGAGTAATAATGGGAACATGGCATGTCTAATGTTAAAAAGGGATACCAGTTCTGCATAAAGAAGTACATCTTCACCGTGTAAGACATCACCTCTTCTTGTTATTTTTGAGCACTTTTCATGTGATGCATGTTCTATAGAAAACCTGACATTTTATTTATAGATCAGAGCACCTTATCATACAGTATAGAGAACTTAACGCCCCTGTTTGGTATTAAAGAACTTCTTACATCTTTACCATGTAGTACAGATAACCTAGCGTCTCTTTTTGGAAGCGCAGATCACATTACATTGTGTACAA
>JAWDGP010003883.1:7500-13418 GCA_033675545.1 Elysia crispata | reverse complement strand
GAGAAACAGGAGTATCCAATTCGATTCTATGAGCATACACAGGTCCTCTTCTGTGCGAATGAGTCTCATCACCGGTAAATATTGACACGTATCTTTGTGGTGATGCGCTGTTGTGGTGGAATGTTTCAATTGTGGACTGCATATCCGACAAACTTCAACATGATCTGTTATTCTTCCAAGATGTCTTGAAAATCTTAAAAAGAGATATGCTGGGCGCGGAAAGGAAGGAATGACAATAGCTCTGTTTTTTAAAGCATTGGACACTATTTCAAACAGAGTTGCGTAAGAAAAATGAAGGAGTAACGAAAAAGCAAAATAGAAAATAGTTCATTTAAGAGATAAAATATAATTCAGGTAGTATAGAAATTTAGATATTTATATAATAATAATAATATGAAATTAAAAAAGAACAATAGCTTGAACAAAACTAAATAAAAAAGATCAGCTAAGTAGCCAAACACTGGCAAACAGAAATCAAAATAAAATAATTACGTAACTTGAATTTTGGTATCACCAACTGTTTACTTGTAATAATATGAAATTAAAAAGAACAATAGCTTGACCAATACTAAATAAATTTAAAAAAAAAAATCAGCTAAGTAGCCAAACACTGGCGCACTGAAATCAAAATAAGATAATTACGCAACTTGAATTTTGGTCTCACCAACTGTTTAGTTGCACTCAATTCCTTAATCATATCATGTTCAATGTTTTGAGTGATAATTTTAGACCAGCGTTATATTATGGCCTACCATGAAACTCTAATAGAATATAAAAAGCATCCTCAAGAAAAGAATCTAGAAATAATCAAGTCTACGCCTATCCAAAATCTAATAATGCGGTAGAAATTTTTAATAAACCGAAAAGAGTAGAGCAAGTAACAGTACAGTGGTTATAGAAAGACAGGAAAGAACATATTTTATTTTAAGAAAATCAATTTTAATGGAGGAATAAACATTATTATTGCCCAAATCAAGACAATTGTTAATTAACAATTTAGACTTATTTCTAAGAAATAAATACTTGATACAAATATTAATATCAGCGAAACCTATGACAATCATCCCATCAGACTGAAGGTAAATCTTATTACAAAAAAATCATTGTAATTATTATTGACTAGGCATCAAAGTAATTCCATCAAGGAAAAGAAGAACTAGATTTAAACCAACTTAACATTAAAAATGGCTATTACTAAACAGTAGCTAAAAAATAAAACCCTAACAATCTAGCTCAGTAACCAATATAGTCAAAAAAACAATACTAGCTGGAAATCAAAGTTAATCTGCTATAGATTAGCTGTCTATGGGGTTTGGCTCTGGCAGCGCCATTTTTTGCGATGGCCTTACCGTGGGATGGCTTGAGTTGGTTGACTAGTCTAGGTGAGACTGCACACTGTTACACGTACTGTCCGCTTGGGTTCATAACGTCAGCTGTTTATATTCAATTCGACGACCTAATTATCTAATGCACGAATATAAGTGGAAGGTAAAATGTAACTCATAAATGTGAGTAGAAAGGAAAGCAAAAACTTGTACACATACTCTTAATAGGTTAGTTACAGTAAAATTTAAGAAAAAAAACAACTGAAGCTAATTTAGATAATATAACGTAAAATAAACAATAAACAAAAATATGTCTGAGACATCCATGGCGGGAACAAGTTTCGGATTCTTTGTTTTTTTTTTCCTCTTAAGAATTAAACAGATTATTCCTCTTAATCATTTTGGGATGGTAGGAAGAATATTATTTTTTTTCTTTATTAACAGTCTTCTTTCAGTCGGAAGCTTTTGACAGACAAGTAGATTATGGAATTCATCATCCAGCTCTGGGGTTGGCAAAAGGAACATAATATTCTATCAATAAAATCAGCCTTTTGTTTTTCTCTATATTAACAGTCTTCTTTCACTCGGAAGCTTTTGACAGACAAAATAATGGAATTCATAATCCAGCTCTAAGATTTCGCAGAAAGAGCATATCCTTTCAGTAAAATCTGCCTCTTTGATAGAAAGCTTATGATTACTCATTCTAAACTTTGTTTTGATTATTAGGGACTGGCGCTTTAAATTCTACTATGAAATGATAATGTAGCACACTAAAGAATGCTCTTACTTCCAAGCTTTTTAAAGAATTAAAATTGAAATCTTTTTCTGGCTCTCGGTGCTTATTCGAGGTCAATGTCCGGGGTGCGCTAGGTCACTCGGTGCTCGGATGGCCCAGCTGGCACAGTGAGAGTCCAGATCTCCTTTTCTTTATTGATTTAGAAATAGATGTTCATAAACAACTGAGTGTACAAAACCGTCAGTTAGGGCTAATAAAAAAAGGGAGATTCCCATTGCAGATGGGGTGTAGAGATGAAATAAGCCAGGTTTTGAGGATCGAAAATGGCTTACATATTTTTATTTATAAATTTCTGACTGGTTCCTTCGTTCCTCTCTCTCTCTCTCTCTCTCTCTCTCTCTCTCTCTCTCTCTCTCTCTCTCTCTCTCTCTCTCTCTCTCTCTCTTTTCCTCTCTCCCTCTCTTTCTCTCTCTTTCTCTCTCTCCCCCTCTCGCCCTCTCTCTCTTTTCCTCTCTCCCTCTCTTTCTCTTTCTTTCTCTCTCTCTCTCTCTCTCTCTCACTCTTTCTCTCTCTCTCTCTCTGTGCCTGTCTACATTAAGATTTTTTTATTCATAAAACCGTTATTTTACACTCTTTTCAACTTTTGATTCCTTTATAAATGTGAGGGGATGGTCAGTTTGGTGATTATTGGGTTTAACTTTTAATTTTTAGTTTACGTCATTTGCGTTTAATAATTGGGTTCTTAAGGTTTTCAATATTTTGGCTTTTACTTTGAGTGTAAGACCACTTAAACTTGGTTTTTCATCATTCACTCTATTAGGTTTTAGTGTTCTTCCTCTGAGATTTTAAATTGGGTGATGATCTTTGTGCCTTGAAGTCCTCGTACAATTGAGATTTTGGTCTTTGAAATATTTAAATTGAAGTTAGAGTTTGTTGTTCTAAAAATCTTACTTAGTTTTCTTAACCTCTTAAAAGTCCATTTTTTGTGTGTTTTTTTTGCTATTACTATTTTTCCTACTTAATAAATTTTATCTATTCCAACCTTATCTATGTGTCCACAATTGAGTTAGTTCGTTGTTTCAGCATTAGTTGTTTTTTATTTAGTAGTTTTCCTCTTTTAGAGAGTTCCGCCCACCAATATAGATACATGTATCAAGTTTTTCTGCGCGTGGCGTTTTGGCAATTCTATTTGTCTATTATGTGTCATGCTTTCTAAAGCACTTATCTCTTCCAATCTGTAAAATCGCCATCCTCTTTACACCTTCCTTTCTCTCACACTCTTTTGCTTCATTGCATTTCAAGGTATTTCTCTCTCTCTCTCTCTCTCTCTCTCTCTCTCTCTCTCTCTCTCTCTCTCTCTCTCTCTCTCTCTCTCTCTCTCTCTCTCTCTGTCAGTCTATCTGTCGGCCTCTGTCTGTCTGTCTGCCTACCTCTCTCACCACAGACAAAATACACACGCACACACATATTATATGTTTTGAAATGAAACAGATAAAATGAAAAAGGACTCACAAACACATACGGCACTGATAAGGAGAGAATTGTTTAAAAACAAGGTTTTAATCTAAAAAAAAAAAAGAAGTACTCAGTGACGTTTAGGACCGCGGTTTCTCACCCACGATCTGAACGATTTTCCCCTTATCCTTGAAATTGTCTTATCTATCAATCTTCAATTAAACTTAGATTCATGCTTAATTCTGTTCTCTCTCTTTATTTCTCTCTATCCTTTCCTTCCACACCATTCCTCTCTGGATCTCTAGCTATCATACGTATCTATATTTCTCTTTCTATGTCGCTATCTATCTGTGTATATATCTAGCTAGCTAGGAAGATTTGTGTTAATTCTGCTCTCTCTCTCTCTCTCTCTCTCTCTCTCTCTCTCTCTCTCTCTCTCTCTCTCTCTCTCTCTATCTCTCTCTCTCTCTCTCTCTGACACCCACAAACACAAGATAAGACTCTTTTGTCTGGATGTGTATACTCTCGTGTCTCTCTCTCACTCCATCTCTAATTTAATCACTATTTATTTCTCCATCTATCAAACCGTTCAGCTATATACATTCTCTATATATCTATCTCTCTTTTTCTCACCAGCGCGTTATTCCTCTGTGGATTTTTTTAAACAGAGAAGAGGGCAACAAAACATGGGCGATAAATATGTTTCCTACTTATTTCGCTAAAAGCGCTCTAATGTGTAAAAAGCTGAAAACATGTTCAAGTCTACCGTGGACATTTTTTGTTAATAATATTGAATGTAGAGGAAGAAGGAAGCGAAAATGGGGATGGAAAATGAGAAAAAGAGAGAGAAGAAGAGGGAGAGAGAGAGAGAGAGAGAGAGAGAGAGAGAGAGAGAGAGAGAGAGAGAGAGAGAGAGAGAGAGAGAGAGAGAAAGTGAGAGAGACATACAGACAAAAACACACAAATAAATAGATATTTAGAAACTGACATAGACACAGATAGAGAAATAAGAGATACAATATCAAAAATTTTAAATTGAAACGAGAGGAGACATATAAATATTAACAATAATTAAAATACCAACATATAGAATCATGCGTACATTGATTAAGAACAATTCAAGCATTAGAGAAACAATCACAGAGAGAGAGAGAGAGAGAGAGAGAGAGAGAGAGAGAGAGAGAGAGAGAGAGAGACAGAGACAGAGACAGAGAGAGAGAGACAGAGAGAGAGAGAGAGAGAGACAGAGAGACAGAGACAGAGAAACAGGGAAAGAGACAGACAGACAGACGGCGGACACAGAGAGAGAGAGAAAGATAGACAGACAGAGAGACAGGGAAAGAGAGAGGCAGACAGACGGACAGAGAGAGAGAGAGAGAGAAAGGGGGGGAGGGGGGGGGGGGCAGAAGGTAAAAAAAGGTTGAATGTGAATAAAATAAATTTTGCCTTCAATGTTTATGTCTTTTACATTTCTTTACAACATCCATCTACTACCTTCCTTTTTGCATGTTCCTGTTTTTTTTTATTTATCTCACATCGCTCTTCTTTTATACTTCAGATATCAGTTTGTCAACATCCATTCACTATATTCCTTTTTTATACTTCAGATATCAGTTTGTCAACATCCATTCACTATATTCCTTTTTTATACTTCAGATATCAGTTTGTCAACATCCATCCACTATGTTCCTTTTTTATGCTACAGATATCAGTTTGTCAACATTCATTCATTATGTTTTTTATACTTCAGATATCAGTTTGTCAACATCCATACACTATATTCCTTTTTTATACTTCAGATATCAGTTTGTCAACATCCATTCACTATATTCCTTTTTTATACTTCAGATATCAGTTTGTCAACATCCATTCACTATGTTCCTTTTTTATACTACAGATATCAGTTTGTCAACATCCATCCACTATGTTCCTTTTTTATGCTACAGATATCAGTTTGTCAACATCCATCCACTATGTTCCTTTTTTTATACTTCAGATATCAGTTTGTCAACATCCATTCATTATATTCTTTTTTATACTTCAGATATCAGTTTGTCAACATCCATTCACTATGTTCCTTTTTTATACTTCAGATATCAGTTTGTCAACATCCATTCACTATATTCCTTTTTTATACTTCAGATATCAGTTTGTCAACATCCATTCACTATGTTCCTTTTTTATACTTCATATAACAGTTTGTCAACATCCATCCACTATGTTCCTTTTTTATACTTCATATATCAGTTTGTCAACATCCATTCACTATATTCCTTTTTTATACTTCAGATATCAGTTTGTCAACATCCATCCACTATATTCCTTTTTTATACTTCAGATATCAGTTTGTCAACATCCATTCACTATATTCCTTTTTTATACTTCAGATATCAGTTTGTCAA
>JAWDGP010003883.1:0-2500 GCA_033675545.1 Elysia crispata | reverse complement strand
CCTAATTGAGCTACCTGGTGGTGGCATCTGATCAACTTTAACCAACCTCAACCCCCGCTTATTTGAACGACGCTTTTTTTCGTTGACAAAATTTTTTGGGGGAAACTTTCAGGATGTAAAAGTGAAACCTGGTTCACTCTGTCCATTTTTCCACTTAGTCAAGCTCGTTTTGATTGAGTCTAGCTTCAAGCGTCTTGCAGGTTTTGTTCCGTCACCCAGCCATTGAAGAAGGTAAACAAAGAGAAATAATCAATATTTTTTCATCGCATATGTCTCTAAGCGAATTTGCATAATAGAGTTAGGCCTAAAGGTAGGCTTAGCCAAAATAAATTTCACAATTTCATCTACAGTAAGGTATGAGACTTATCCAAAGCTTACGTTAGACTGGGTGGAACTGAAAGTTTGCTTAACTGTTTCAAACATAGTGTCCGTATCATAAGCATTTCTAGGGAGTTGTATTTGAAACGTTTTATGATCGATATTTTGGGCAATTAACCCTTATGGTGTCAATGAAATAAAGAGATTCAGAAAAGTAAATCCTGTACTTTGTCTATATGTTTAAAATCCTTGCAAATACTCATTATAAGACTTTGTATATACAAGCAAGCATAAATGCCTAATGGTGCACTACTTCATGGTAATTCTTAGTTGTCCATTTACCCCCAAACACTGTACAATGCGCCTTCCAAAAGGTCTACAAATAGATTGGAAAGTTACAAGATTAGATAACAGCACATCTATTCTAAGTGAGTGACGTAAAGAGGTTGCTTCCTTGCAGGATATTACATGATTGTGCACATACATTTTCTTGTCACACAGTAATTTCTTTGATAACCTTGGGTCATGTAAGGCCATATAAGAATACAAAGGGATAAAGGGGATGTGTGGCAGCAACTTTAATTTGTCTATTTCAGTGCCTAAGCGAATGACCTTGTCCCTCCCATTACGTAAACCGTATCCTGACTTTAGCCCAAATCGTCACTCGTCGAGTGCTTCCTGGACTAAGCAGGCTCAGAGGCGTTTCTACCATTGGCTTATGGTGGGGTCAATAACACTGACCGTTTTTACCACAAAAATTTAAGCATAAATCTAGATATCACAAGATATTTGATTATTGCAAAACAAAAGCATGATTTCCCGTTCAAAAGAACAGATGGGGAAGACAACAGTCTACATGGGAGAAATGCAAACTTCACGAAAATTATATTACACTTATTATATCCTCCAGAGTCATATAACTACACTGAAGAGAAGCAAACCTTACAACGATAACATTTCCTTCAGAGCCACTTATAGTAAAATTTTAAAATAATTATATAGAACCTGGGACATTGGAATTCTTCTCACGTTGTCGTAAAGGCATTATTTAATTGAAGGAGAAGTCTTAAGCTAAATATGGGTGTCATCTTGTAAACAGGCCTCTTTTCATTTTATCTCTCCACCGAGAAAATGATGTGGTGCTGATGACCCATTACAGATTCATTCTAGTGCTCGACCTGATGTAGTTTTAAAAAAAGCTCTCCAATACAAAGCAGCTGCTCAGACAATATAATAGATAAATAAAAAGGATAAGGCCTGGATTTTTTTTAATCTATCGGGTTACCCTGGATTGCCAAACATTTATTCTAGATCTAGTCACAATCTGTACAACCGAGTAACAAGTTAAAAAAATCGTCTTAAATTGAATATTTCTACGATTCCTTGTTGTCAATTAATGGATATGGTAGACATCTTAGATATAAAACACTACAGAAGTAAAAAACTTGTGCAAACGAAGCAGAAGTGGTGTTTACATTCTCTACCGCCGCTCCGGAAGATGAGGTCACGATGATAATTGTTCTTAAAATACTGACCAATCAAATTACAACTATTTTCCTGTAGAAACTGCATCTTTGCCATGACGCTTCTGAGCTTACGCCGGAGGACATCAACTTTCATTCATTTAATTTTTTTTTTCAGTTTTAGCTCCATTAAAGTAAAGTAACAGGTTGTTGTTTTATTTAATTTGCAAAATAACAATAATTTGGTTTAAAAGCGTCATCCGCTTTGAAAATTGCTAACAGCTGAGAACAATCTCTTAAATGTTATTTGGTTCATCATAACAAATTTAGCAGAATAAATTAACGAACTAATCAGAATTAAACCTAATTAACTTTCAAGGGCGTTTTATAGCCTAAATGTTTAACTTTTCTTTATAATTTTTTTTTAAACGCGTGGGACACTGATCTTGGCAAATCAAAATTCAATAAATTTCATCACTATACATCAAGTGGTTTTGTAGAAAGAAATTGAAGTTGTCTTGGATCTAGGCAGGAGTCTATCTAGCATTTCATTCTCAGATTAACAACCATACGGTGCTCTACATGTACTTTATTTTGAAAGTGGTTTAAACAGAATAACTGAAGGGAGAGAGATATTAGAGAGAGAGAGAGAGATTTTTTAGAGTAGCTTATTCTATAGTCATAAATTACATATATTACAATTGGTTGAAGGAAAGAAG
>JAWDGP010003881.1:127500-161427 GCA_033675545.1 Elysia crispata | reverse complement strand
CTGGTGGAGGGGATGGAGAATGTTTTGATATTCTAACAGAAGGGGATAATGTGAGTACTAATGCTCCCAACGAAAGGAGATTGAGAAAGTGTTAGTGTTGTTGGTGGTGAGGGTGGAAAAAGTGTTTGTGTTGCTAATGGAGGGGGTGGAGTATGCGTTAGATGGAGAAACTGGTGGTCTTGTTTTTGGAGGGAGATGGAGAAAGTGTTAGTGTTGCTCGTGGAGGGAGATGGAGAAAATGTTAGTAATAGCGAAAGTGCAAGAGATGGAGAAAGTGTTCATATAGTTGGTAGAGGAAAATGGGTTAAGTTTTAAGGCTTCTAGTGGAGAGAGATGGGAAAAAAATGAATGGGATTAATAAAGGAAAAAAATCCACTTGGCATGTAGAAAACCATGCATTCTATAGATCGGTGGCCTCGAATTCTTAATGCAGACGGTATTGAGTGTGCTACACCTAATTTACAACTAATTAGGTTATAATAATTTTTATACTACCAGAGAAAACTATCACGATGTTCATGCGGCTGTCAGTTCCCTCCTTAATGTTGCAACAAGTTAAAGATCACCTAGGAAAGAACTTATGAGAAAATTTCGGATTGTATACATAATATCTTAATTGATTTATGTTTCATGAAGTTTACAGCCTTCTAAGACTTAAATGCATCACACGCCGGTTTGCTTGAAAATCATTTCAACCAGTTCTGCTGTATTCGCTAAGCGAACCAAACATAGATTTCTCTCGTGTCGATATAGCCGTAATCCGACTCACCCTCGAGTGTACCGAATGGCACCAACCGCTTCTTGTAGATCCGGTTTATGACTGGTCCAACTTAATCTGGTTATCAAATATTCTGGCGAGGGTTGCCATGCCGATCCGAACATTGTCGGAACCGATGGTGAATGAGTCGACGATCGTATCCACAAAGTCCAGGGTGAGACGGAAGTTTCGGGGTCCGACAGAACCAGAGGCGTCCAGCAAAAGGAAGATATCAGCCTGGCGGTCAGGGCTGATTCTGTGTTGTGAAAAGGTTATGACTTTGTAAGAATCGAATGCATGGAAAGTATGTTTACAATCTTTAACGGTGTCAGTTTTAGCCTGATGAATTGTGGAATAATAATTATGTAAAATTTTTCGTTACCCATAAATAAAGAATACCAATATGTCCATTCAGAATTCTTAATGTTCTCAGTTGTGGCAACCAAACAGTGATCCTTAACCACTTCCTTTTTTAGTTTGGCAACAATTTGGCTTTGAAAAGATGAAAAAAAAAACCCAACGTTTTTAGCAAACACAGCGCAATAAAATCTTTCCTTTCTGTTAGTGACATAGGCTGACTATTTTTTCCCATCGCATCATCAGTGAGTAAAATACATTTCGCGTGTTGCTATCGAATGTTACCAACTCAACTGATGTTATCACCTCAACTGTTGTTAACATCTCACCTATTGTTACCAACTCAACTGATGTTATCACCTCAACTGTTGTTAACATCTCACCTATTGTTACCAACTCAACTGATGTTATCACCTCAACTGTTGTTAACATCTCACCTATTGTTACCAACTCAACTGATGCTATCACCTCAACTGTTGTTAACATCTCACCTATTGTTACCAACTCAACTGATGTTATCACCTCAACTGTTGTTAACATCTCACCTATTGTTACCAACTCAACTGATGCTATCACCTCAACTGTTGTTAACATCTCACCTATTGTTACCAACTCAACTGATGCTATCACCTCAACTGTTGTTAACATCTCACCTATTGTTACCAACTCAACTGATGCTATCACCTCAACTGTTGTTAACATCTCACCTATTGTTACCAACTCAACTGATGCTATCACCTTCAACTGTTGTTAACATCTCACCTATTGTTACCAACTCAACTGATGCTATCACCTCAACTGTTGTTAACATCTCACCTATTGTTACCAACTCAACTGATGCTATCACCTCAACTGTTGTTAACATCTCACCTATTGTTACCAACTCAACTGATGCTATCACCTCAACTGTTGTTAACATCTCACCTATTGTTACCAACTCAACTGATGCTATCACCTCAACTGTTGTTAACATCTCACCTATTGTTACCAACTCAACTGATGCTATCACCTCAACTGTTGTTAACATCTCACCTATTGTTACCAACTCAACTGATGCTATCACCTCAACTGTTGTTAACATCTCACCTATTGTTACCAACTCAACTGATGCTATCACCTCAACTGTTGTTAACATCTCACCTATTGTTACCAACTCAACTGATGCTATCACCTCAACTGTTGTTAACATCTCACCTATTGCTCCCAACTCAACTGTTGTTATTAACTTACCTGTTTTTATCAACTAACAAGATGTTACCAACTCGCATGCTGTTACCACCTTACTTATTGTTACCAGCTTACCAGTTGTTACCAACTGACATATTGTCACCACCTCACCTGTTGTTACCAACTCACCCGTTGTTATCAACTAAACTGTTGTTATCAACAAACAAAATGTAAACAACTCGCCTGTTGTTACCACCTTACTTGCTGTCACCGCCTTACCAGTTGTTATCAACTCACATATTGTTACCACCTCACCTGTTGTTACCAACTCACATATTGTTACCACCTCACCTGTTGTTACCAACTCACATATTGTTATCACCTCACCTGTTGTTACCAACTCACATATTGTTATCACCTCACCTGTTGTTACCAACCCACATATTGTTACCACCTCACCTGTTGTTACCAACTCACATATTGTTACCACCTCAACTGTAATTACCAACTCACATATTGTTACCACCTCACCTGTTGTTACCACCTCACCTGTTGTTACCACCTCATCTGTTGTTACCACCTCACCTGTTGTTACCACCTCACCTGTTGTTACCAACTCACATATTGTTACCACCTCACCTGTTGTTACCAATTCACCCGTTGTTACTATCTCACTTGTTATCATCTTAAACTGTTGTTACCACCTCACCTGTTATTACCACCTCACCTGTTGTTACCACCTCACCTGTTGTTACCACCTCACCTATTGTTACCACCTCAGCTGTTGTTATCACCTCACCTGTTGTTACCACCTCACCTGTTGTTACTACCTCATTTGTTGTTATCACCTCACCTGTTGTTATCACCTCATCTGTTGTTACCACCTCACCCGTTGTTAACAACTCACCTGTTGTTACAACCTCACCTGTTGTTACCACCACACCTGTTGTTACCACCTCACCTGTTATTACCACCTCACCTGTTGTTACCACCTCACCTGTTGTTATCAACTCACCCGTTGTTACTATCTCACTTGTTATCATCTTAAACTGTTGTTATCACCTCACCTGTTGTTACCACCTCACCTGTTATTACCACCTCACCTGTTGTTATCATCTCATCTGTTGTTACCACCTCACCTGTTGTTACCAACTCACCCGTTGTTACTATCTCACTTGTTGTTACCACCTCACTTGTTGTTATCATCTTAAACTGTTGTTATCACCTCACCTATTGTTACCAACTCACCTATTGTTATTATCTTACCTGTTATTACCACCTCACCTGTTGTTTGAGCAAAGCAGCTTCCATCAATCAGGCTGAGGAGAGCTAAAACCAGACACATAATGGTGACAGTCTGACAGTCTGTTTGCTTGTATAAACTCTATCGTAGAGAAAAGAGAAATATGTAAGAAAAAAAAAACAGAAAGTATTATGGTATCTCGTAAAGTCCAAATTTTGTAAACATTTCAAGCTGTTTGCAAATTCCGCTGATCTTAAAATATATCCATATCATCAAAATTTGTGATTTTTCCCCTCACTTTGTTTAGATAATTGTCATAGCTTATTTTAGTAAAATTAAACGTACATAGGAGAAATAAACCCTGTCCCGTACTTAGAAGGATTATAAATACTGGATGCTCTTACTGTTCTAGCCTACAGTTGTTCTCCTTTGCGTTTAGTTGAATTTTATTTTTACTTTGCCCACCTTTTAGCTCCTAATTCTGTGGAATTCTATTTGACATATAGGTAGAAAAAATAAGAAAAAGGAAAAAAGTGTGAACTGTAACAATCTGTAAGTACAGCTCCAAATATAACTTACCAATCAACTAACAGCTCTGTGCCTGAGGCTGCTCTGTTGCGAAAATACTGCTTGACGTCTGCACTTCGCATTATATATAGAGTCAGATGGTGTGAGGTCCCGTGGCATAATTGTACCTATTATCCAAATTTATCAAGCAAAACAGATTGATGCAATGCACTATATAGAGGAAAAGAGAAAAGTCAACAAGAAAATCTTAACTATATTAATCACGGAATTAAAAAAATGAATTAGAAATGAAATGCAAGGCAAATATTCATCTTGGGTTATCTTGGGTTATGATTATGATTTAACTCAGGCTGAGTTTTAGCGGGCAGGCCTTACTCAGTGACTGATGGCCTCTGCACTTATAGTATTTCTAATAACTATAGTCGTTTTAGTTTTGAAAAAAAAAACCATCAGGAAAATTGTATGCATGATCTACATAGATCTGTAGCAGAAATGGGGAGTTTAATGTTGTTTCTCTGCTTAGTATTCTGCTTGATTTAAGAGTGCTATAATATAAATAACTGACTCCAGGCTCTTCAGAATATATATATCGTCCAAAAAACTAATTAGCTCTACAACTCATAAAGCTAAAGGTCTTGATATAACTATTTGGTCGGGGTCTGACATACCAGAAACGTCCAGCAGAAGGAAGATATCAGCCTGGCGGTCAGGGCTGCATTCTGTGTTGTGAAAAGGTTATGACGTTGTAAGAATCGAATCTACGGAAAGTATGTTTACAATCTTACACGGTGTCAGTTTTAGCCTGATGAACTGAGGAATAATATGTAAAACTTTTCGTTATCCATAAATAAAGAATACCAATATGACTTTAATCTATTCGGAATTCTTAATGTCCTCAGTTGTGGCAACCAAACAGTGATCCTTAACCACTTCCTTTTTTAGTTTGGCAACAAATTGGCTTTGAAAAGATGAAAAAAACACAAAGTTTTTGCAAACACAGCGCGATAAAATCTTTACTTTGGGTAAGTGACATAGGCTGACAATTTTTTCCCATCGTATCACCAATCAGAATGTTAAGTGTTATGAAGGCCTCTTTTTTGCGCTGTAACATAACTGCACTCAGCAAGTGACAAATTGCTGGCTCGGTGCGTGTCTGCTTCGATGGTCTTGTCTATGGTAGCTGTATCGGATTTCTTGTATTCCTTTTGGAGCTGTTCATGAACTCTGGGTTTTATCCTATAGTAGTTGGTGGTTTTATCTGCAGGTATATAAAGATGGTCATCTTTTTTAATGAGGTTTAGGTCTTTTCTGAGTTGTTGCTGGAATTTATTTCGAGTGTTCTTAAATTTTGTTTTGCTCGAGCCTGGCTCGATTGTTCTCAAACTCTTTTAGTTCGGGGAGGATAGGTGCGGGGTTGGTGCTCTCAAAGCCATCTCTCTCTCTCTCTCTCTCTCTCTCTCTCTCTCTCTCTCTCTCTCTCTCTCTCTCTCTCTCTCTCTCTGTTGTGTCGATGCTTAGATTCAAGAAGAAGAAAGCTCTCCATCCAGCGAATTTGTTTTTTTTTTCTATTTACAAAGGTTTCCGTTGAACTGATTAGGAAACATTTTTTCCGTGGATGGGAATTGTCTTAGTTGAATAGTTGAATGATGTACCGTCTAGATCTGGATCTACGTTTCGTTCCATTATGCCAAAAGAGTGCTCGACGTGAGAGAGTTAAATGTAGTTGTGTGTCAAATAACATGATAAAAACAGTGCTCGCGAAGGAGTATGGTATTCGCTGCCGTTAATATTTGCTCATTAAGAGTAATTTATTGTAGTGAGCTCCCTTGACATATGAAATGAATTGAAAGTGGGAAAAGCGAAACATGGTGAAATCTAGTCATCGTACAGTTCTCGAGTCTCGAAACTAAATGAGGATCTAGATTTAGCTCTATCATCTAGGTATGACTATAACTAAGCCTATTTCACAGACCATACTTTTAAAAAATATCAATGCACTAGTAAAAATATACCCACCTCCCTCCTGTCATAACGATGTTCAAAGTCAACAGATTGATCAAGTTAAGAATTTATAGATCTGTACCCTGATGCACTATCTGTGATCTAGGTAATGGAGAAAATTGGATTTTGTAATTGTTTTTCATTGTTTAGTTTTCATCAGTTCCGCCATTTAAAAAAAAAAATACATTTCACGGTAAGGTAGATCTAGAGTCTAGATATCTAAAAATCTAGATCTAGATCTAGTTCTTTGTTTCTAGATCTAGAGTCTGACCGAAACAGCACTAATCTATTCAAGATTAAGCACTGATTCCCAAGAATGATTCATGAGCAAGTCTTGTATGGTTGTTGCTGAATAAAAAGGTACATTTATTAATTTTGCAGATATTGGCCCAACTCTCGTTAGGCTTCACAATTTAATGTTTCTCGACGAATTCGAAACTTGTAGTTTAATGGGATTTCAGAGCAACTAAAAAATGCTTATATCTTGAAAATTATATATGTGCGACGTATAAAACCTTCATATTTGTGTTGAGCATGTCAAAAATTCATTAAGGAAGATACAATTTTAAAGCTTAAGTAAAGTCAGTTGTGCCAATAACTGCAATAATACTCAAATTATCACTCTCTCAGTCTCACTTAAGGGCTACAAAATTTGAAAGGAATTAGAAACACTTCATTTCTTGACAGATTAAGATTCAAAGTTATTATAATTGTTGTATGGAATTACAATTATACTCTTATAATTCGTCAAATATACAGTTGATCACCAATATACAATGATTTATGTTTTAAGGTAGAAATTTTAAACCCCTCTTTAAATGGTCCACAATCAAAAGAAACAGTAGAGGAAGATTAAAAAAAATTTTTTTTGTTATTTTGTAATTTCCTATCCATTTTTTTTAAATACTGAAAACTATACTGTTATTACATCCTTCTCTTCTTTCATGATAGATTCAAAGGATGTCTGCTCAAAAAAGAAGTCATGAAGCAGTAGATCCTGATTATGCAGATACAGGAGAACAACAGGTGAAAAGACAAAGAGTGTTGGAGCAGGACGGTAGGTGCATTATATAAGTAAAATTATATTCAATTTAAGTGTCACTTATCAGAAAAAAAAATAGCAAAAAGACAAACTTGCTGAGAGCTTCTTTAAGGGATTTATTGGTATCAACAAAAGCCTGTTCTTTGACTTGAACTGCATACAAGTTTAGTTTCACAGACCAATGGCTATTTAGAAATTGGATTTTTTACTTTGAATTGGGTTGACTTAAGGTTTTGCATCTGGATTTGCTGAGTCTCCTCTTCCCAAGATATTTTCATTTCAGCTCGATACTTAGTAGATCATTTATATTGTATTTTTTTTTTTAATTTCAGCTAAAGAATCAGTGAGCAGAAAAATCAAGACCATTGTACAGAATGAATTTAAAAAAGAAATAAATCTCAAAGAGACAGAGCTTCAAAATATTGACAAGGTAAACGATGTTGACAGACTTTTTATTTCACATTTCACTGTTATGTACTTCTTTTGTAATCTCAATTCAATCATGCAAATTCTACGTAAAATTATGGAAATTTGTTATATTGAAACTCACGGTAAAACTTCTGTCAATGAGTTGTAACTTGGTTCAAATAGTTATTTCTGCACATCAATTGTACATTTTAAAAAGCTAAAAGCACTCCGTCAATTCCGAGGTTCACAATGGTTTTCCAACTCTATTTACTCTTATATTTATTTTTATAATATTTCTAGAGACTCAACGATGCCCTTCTTCAAATGGACAGGCTGCGAGCCTGTATTGTTGCCTCTTATTATGGACAGAAGCATCCATCAAGCTCTTCACAGGCAAGTGCATATTCCTGATCTAGTAAAAAACTGCCAGGAAACTTGTCATGAATTTAATCATGCTATTGCTCTAGTGGGAATGCAAGCAGATAAAGAGTTGAGAACTTTTTTGTTTCTTTTAGGGAAATTATTTCTAAATGGTTGATATTATTTGAATCTTTTATTCACTTGGTAGTGACATAGTTTTATTGCAAAAGAAAAAGGTGAAAAAAGCATTCTGTTTTTATTTTATGAGTGCTTTTGACCTTCAAATTATGTACACCATGTGATCATTTCAGTAATGTGTGGATTTGAATATCAATTTTTTAAAGGAGGCTGTAATTATCAAATTTCCTTGCTATATCTGAACTTAGGTATCTGCAATAAATGCTCCACCACCCTCGATCCACCCTGCTGTCAAAAAACACATAGGTAAAGCCCCGAAAGGCCAGTTGGCCTCGAAGCCTGGTGTCATTTCACAAGTTGGCACTCACATAGAGTCACATGAAAGGCTAAGACCAAAGCAAATCAGTAAGATTTTTTTTTGTTTGCCATTTTATCTTGCTACCAGGCTAAGCATCAGATATTTCAAGTACAAGATGGTTAGATTTACATCAGTTCCCATTGTTGCAGATTTTTTATTACTCTCAAAGTGACATAAAAAAAAAGATCAAATTAGTATACTTAAGTGCTTTCCTCCCACAATGATAAACTCCAATATTTGTTTATGCAAAGATTCAAATTTTTCACATTTCAAAGTTTCATTTCCTTTTTGATGATCAGTTGTAAGATCATAAAAATGCACTTATAATATATTAAAGTTGACCCACAAAATAGTACTGTTATGAATTTTGTCATTTTTGTTGTGCAACAGCCCAAGACAGCCATGACCCCAGATCAGATCCAGCCACAGATTCTCATAGAAGCTTCCTAACATTTTCAAGTGGCAGTACGCCTTTAGATCCCACTTCTTCTGAGAGGCATTCTCGCTTCAAGATAAAAAAGAAAATTATTGTGGGAAATGTATCCAAGTAAGTTAGGTCCTTTTTAAATGGAGAACTTTTATTTAACATTTTTATACTGCCTATACAGAGAGGTGTTATAAAATGTCGTAAAAGGCTTTAATACTGAAAGTATCTGAGCCATGGGCGGAGGAACAAAAATTTAAGACAATCTGAGTCATAGATTATACAGTCTCTAACCTAAACTATTGATTTTGCTCTTTTGAAAATACCAAAAGATGTTTAATTTGAAAATTAGATACAAAATAAACAATTGTCAAGTGAGGTACTTATCATTTCAGTTTATTTTACTTTGCAACTCCCATTTTATACTTTATGAATAAAAATCTGAGCATGTTCCCTACACTATAGCGTCTCACTTAGTTTTTCCTTCCATGTCTAATGATGAATTTTAGAAGCCAAACCAGTTGTTCAACATACTTTTTTGTTTCTCCTTTTTTCATATTTTTTCAAACTTTATTTGAGTTGGGATTACATCTTGCGTCAAAAGGAAATGACGCGATCATTTAATAGGGTGTATAGAAAATTACTAACTGCTTATGATGAACTATTTTATATCTCCCAGATACATCCCTGTAGACAGCCGAGAGGCCAATGACATGTCCAGCCATAAGTGGATGGTTTATGTTCGTGGCCCCAAAGCAGACCCAGACATCTCTGGGTTTGTTCGTAAAGTCTGGTTCTTCCTGCATCACAGCTACAAGCCTAATGATTTAGTAGAAGTTAGGTAAGCTGCTAGTGTCTCCTCCCTTATGTGTGTTAAAACATTGTAATTTAAGATAGAATTAAATTTTTTACCCTCCAAACAGTTTTTTTTTTATTTCTAGAAATTTAGATTGTTATTTTAATCTAGAACAAATTTTAGTTAAAGAAAAATCCTGCACAACTGTAGGTGTTTGTACTACTTGTTTATCTAATTAGTTGTGTTCTTGATATAAGGGTACCTGATAATATGGACATTTGAAATCGGAAAAATAATAAAAGGAGGAGCAGAAGTTCAAGGAAGAATAATCTTAGTAAGCATTGTATAGGTTTACATGTCCATGGTGATTTTGAACTTGAGCTCTTTTCACAATAATCTCTATCAAAACATGTCTGAGGTAGCACTTTTACAATGGTGTCTACAACATGCATAAAAACTAAAAAAAAAAAAATAAAGATATAGCATAAAAGGAAGCACCCGTTATATGAATCATGGATCCAGTAGTTTTTAATCTTTGTTTCCCTCATTCCCAGCTCACCTCCATTCCATTTGACGAGAAGAGGATGGGGAGAGTTCCCAGTGAGGGTGCAGCTTCATTTTGTAGATCCTCGCAATAAAAAATTGGACATAATTCACCATCTCAAGGTATTTCTTACCCAAAAGTCACCACTGTCTTACAGGCTTTTATTATTTATTTGGATGCCACATGGCAATTTTGAAGAAAAAGAATTATTCAAATTGCATTTTTTGCTTCTTGGTCATATATTGTACCATGATTATGTGGGAAATTTCAGACAGGCTTTCCTTCTTACTATTTAATGCCTTGAAATCAAATAAGCATACTCATTCAAGCCTTTAAAGAAATTTGAGGTGCTGTTTTACTTTCCTCTCACATCTGAGATTACGAAATTGTACCAAAACTTTTTTTTTTTCAAAGAATCTTAGAATTTCTCATGGTTGATTTCCATGATATTAAAACATAATGTCACCTGGGGGGGTGTATGAAAAATAAGTATTTTTAACAATGCGTAACACGAAACATCAGTAGGTCCTTAAATCAAAATCAATGGTGTAATAATGATAAAAAAAGTGATAAAAAAGTCTTTTACTCTTAATAAAGGTGCCTTAAAATTGATTAGCCAGAAAGTGCTGTAATTGGCAAGTGTTATTGACTCTTAAAAAAAAGTGTCTGACACCTCATTGATAAGTTAATCTATAAAGTGCTGCTGATTAACAAAACTTGACTTTTTGGATTAGTTACTACATCTAGATAGGAGCACCATATAATGGCAACTATTTCTATGAAAGATGTGATTCACTATGGACATGTTTAGAAACATTTGAATGTTTTGTTTAAAAAGATGAAGCATTAGAATTTGGTAGACATGAATTTGGAAACAATGATATTCCAAACTTAACAGTAAGAATGATGCCAATTTTAATCCTGACACATTTTTATCAATAAACACACACAGTGTGAGCTCTAAGTTGGTTTGTTTTGATCTGCAAAGTAATAAACTTATGTTTAGTAAAATGGCACTAATATCACTTCCAATGTCTGAAAGATACAAGAAGTTATCTTCATATCCTACTCTTTTATTCTTTCTCTTCTCAGTTGGACAAGACGTTTACTGGCCTGCAAACTCTTGGTGCTGAAACGGTAAGTTTGGAGAGCTCTTCAGTGTTTGAGAAGTCTGAAGGTTTATAGAAAGTGCAGGAAAGTATGTTGGAGACGTTAGATATCCCTGCAACATCAGCACATTTTTGGAGAAGCACTAGTAAAATTTCGGACTACAGAAATGTTTTGCGTTAAAATTTAGATGACACAATTTTTGTGAGGGTCTACTCCAATGTGCAAAATTCCAGTTATTTAAAAAAATAAAGGAAGGTTAAACAAAAGGAGGGACTTGGACAGATCGAAGAAAAGTAATTTTTTTCACCCCGCTCAGATTTTATTGTGAAAGTGTTTTTTTTTTATTAACTAGTGATGGAAATTAATCTGAAGATTCTTATTATCTCATGCAGTTTGATTGCTGAGGGATTTGGGAGAAAAAGAGTGGAGACTGGATTATGTCTGCTTTCTTTTCTTTGTCTTTAATTATATATTTTTTTACTTGCAGAATTATGTGTAACTGGAAAATGATCTAGATCTACCGAGAGCCTAGTGTTAGAAACATATGCTCCAGAAGCACCATCACAAGCCTCATGGGCTTTTCAGTTCAATTCATTTTGCTTGATCACACTATTTCTTCTTACTTAAGCTATTTTTGAAGTTCAGTCCTACTACTATATTTCAAAAATAGACTCTGTAGAAAAAAAAATGAAATGCTTTTCCTATTCTTCTGTTTTGAAGTATGCTAATTATTAACCCTTTGCTGCGTTGTGGACATATTAAGTACATCCATATCATAACAGTGTTTTTTTTAATGCTACAACACATTTCCAATTTTTATGTCTTTATTTTGCAGGCAAGGTTCAAAACTATGTCATGAGTAAAAATTCAATTTTGCATCACTCTTTTCGTTTTGCTCTGGGAAATAATTTAGTAGCCAAAAGGTTAATAAAGTCCTGCTTACAACATTTTCTCAAATTTTGCCTTACTTCTTGACTTTTCACAGGTTGTGGAGGTTGAGCTAAACAGAGAGAGCTCATCCATACCATGGTTAGGAAGACCCGGTGTTCATTCACCTTGTCCAGAGTCTCAGTTGCAGAATGTACCTTCATCATTGTCTTCAGAAAAAGAGATACACCCTTGCAAAAATAATAGTGAACACAAACCACTGGAGTCACAGTATGCTGCAGCATTCAAGCCTCACATCGAAAACTTGATGGGAAATGAAGATCACAGTGAATCGGAACAGTCTGTGTCTCTGTCTGATATTAATGCAGCGATCAAGAATGAGATCATCCAAAATGAAGAAGTAGTTGGCGCACAGAATCATGGAAAACCGATTGAGGCTGAAGAGTATCACATGACCATTGCACATGAGCCAAGTTTGTCATTGGCTGACACAATAAAGAAAGAGCTTGACCACGAAGTGGATGTTTGTGTTGATGATGATTATAGTGGGAACATCATCCTGCCTGAATCCAATGTTTCCAATGATGGTATCTGTATTAGTTCAAACAAATCACTCACATTAATGCCTAAGGAAGAACCCATGGATACATTAAACTCAAAGTTACCATCTTTGTCTGGTTCTCATTTTATGATCACAAATGCAGTTTCTTCAAACACAGAAGAACACAACCCAGCCTCCCTGCCCTTGAAACCATTATCTGCACCATCTGCAATGTCATCAGTAATTGTACAGCAAAGTAGCTACTCATTAAATTCTCACATTGAGAACGTAGAGATTTCTGCATCATTCTCAGAAAAGCATAGTTTCAACCAGCCAATGAAACTGACAGTTATTGAAGATCCCTCAAAATTCAAACATCCTTTGGAACGAACTTCCGGTGATATTGCTGAGACAACAACCAATATGGAAGTAGTGCTGACTTCATCGACATCGTCTACTAGTTGTGTGACAAACACCAGCACAACAACCACAGCTAATGTTGAGATCACTGGCTCTATTCCATCAGCACCAACTTTTCTTCAACCAAAGATTGTTACTCGGAACTCTGTGGACATTGCTTCTAACCTTCCTTTTCAAACAATCCAAGAACAGCAGCCTGAAGGGGCAATATCAAAAGTAGTTGTTATCAAATCAAACCCTAGTCTTCCCAAAAAACTAGTGCACAAAGGGAGTTACCCTCAAACTCATAAAAGTGTGTTACCAACGTCTTTAGTCTCATCATCGCAGCCTTTAGCCTATGAAACTGTGTCTGGGGAGGCTTCCTATACATCTCTTAACCCTCCGATTTCTCACTCTATACCAGTAAGTAGTAACGTGCAGCCGGTGGTAATAGCCTCTTCTCCACCGGTGCATGGAATCAAATCAGGAACTTCCAGACAAGTATCACTTCTCACTGGCTTAGTAGTCGGGGGTCAACCCTCATCATCGCCTCATGTCAGCCCGTCACCTTCTCCATCACTTTTGAAAAGCCGCACTATTAGAGACAATAAGATTGTAATAAATCCAGCTGTATCGCATTCGATAAGTTCCAATACCATCACAAACATTCCAGGGAAAGCTAGTCAGTCACAGCCGCCACAAGTGCCTCAAATTGTTCTCCTAAACAAGACAAACGCAGATGGACACACTGTGGTAATATCCAAACCAAGCGTTGTCCCTTCCATTAATCAAACTCATACACTAGGTGGCCGCACTGTTATAAAAGTGCTCAACAAATCTGCACTATCTCAGACAACCTCACAGGTCCTTGCGCCTATAAAGTTACTGAGCTCAATCCCCAAAAAGGTTGATTCTCATCCTAAGCCAGTCACTTTAGTTTCAAATGTTCAGTCACTTCTAGCACATGGCGGCAACCGAGAGTTGCTGTCTGCCCAAAGCTCTCTAGACCAAGGATTTTCTGGGATTACTCCAGTGAAGATAGAGGTTAAACCCGGGACACAGCCATCAAACTCAACAACATCCTCATCCTCACCCCAGGTCATGCTGAGTTTCCCTAGTGGCACCACAATGCCACTGACCCAGGAGCTCGAGATGAGTCGGTTCCCCAAAATGTCTGCTGTTGGGATAACCAAATATGGTAAAGGCTATCGCTCTATCCTCAATCAACAAGGTTCCAAGAAAAATCTCTCCCACGAGGACAGACTAAAGGGACAATATGAGGTGTTAAGAGCTTTCAAAGAGAACCCTGAACTTTATAGGAAAAAGAGCAAGAAAGTTGTGCTTGCGACCAACGATACGATAGAGGGAGAGGAAGACATAATTCCAAGGTTGCAGTGAGTAATCATCATGTCTAAAAGTGCAAGAAAAATTGTGTCTATCTTTCAATAAATCAAGTCCTTGAGGACTCTGCTAGCTAGATTAATAGAAGTTAACTACAAATATCTCATTAAATTAAACTGTTATGGAATATTTTGAAATATGTCAGAAGCTTGACTAATTCACTCAAAATTATCCACACATTTGTTTTTTGTGGACCCCACTCTTAGTGCTTGCCATCTTTTGAAATTGCAAAAACAGGTTAGCCAATTTTTCTTTTTAAAAACTCTTTTGATATAATTTGTACAATTTTATAACCATCTATGTTGAAAAATCTTAATTCTCTTTCTAAGTTTGTAATAATTTCACGTGGCCTGCCATCTAAAAAGAAGGTTTATAATGTTTTTTTTTTCTTCCTCTTTTTATCCGGAAAAGAAAATTCACAGAGTCATTTATTAAAACTTGTTAGGGACTAGATCATCACTGGACTTTTTTCGTGAGCTATTTTATGCAAGATTTGATGATGTTTAGAAAAAATATGCTTTTTCTGTGATATCTGTTTGAAATTTGAATCCACGTATTTGTTTAAAAAAAAAAGGTTGAAAAATGATCAAAATCTTGTCTGGCAATAAAACCAATCCTTGAAACTACCATTGGCCTTTGTATTTTATTAACTTTTTTAAATTATGTGCCTTTTTTTTTCTCTCTCCTTGAAATTGGCTCACCTATCTTTGCAAATTCAGTGGAAAGGTTCAAAGTTGTTTTATAGACTTCATGTCTTTCTAAATGTATTTAAAGTTATTTGGTTATCTTGATATTTTACCTATACTAAGAAGAAAATGAAATGCAATTTATTAGTGAGGTTGTTTGGGAATGATTGGATTTATTTGGAAAAAAAAAAAAGTAAGAAATGTAACAGTATCATAATTTCAGTTTTCTCTGTGATTCTCAGTATTAAAATAAAGAAAAATAGGTACACTAATGTTGGCAGTAAAGTTGGCACTGAATTGAAACAATTCTCTCCTATAGCAAGAATTCTAACATCTGAAAAGGTCAAACTCTATATTAAGCTCTTAGCAGAGTGTAAAGTTTACTACTCACTATACCAGACACTAAAAGATTTGGAATCTTATTTCAAAGTTTAAAAGAAGATCCCCAGGTAAAACCTCTCTGAGACTGTTTCACACAGGGATCTGATTGGTTTTTTTTCACTTATCATTGTGTTCTGCATTGTACATCTTGTGATCTTTCATTGAATAGATGCATTTTACCAGGTCAAAAGATAAAAAGAATCAAGGCAACTTTTCTAGAAGCATCATTTATCAGATCTTCTTAATTTACTTAATTGTGTCTACACTTGTGACTCTTAATAAGTTCTTCATGTTTCTAGAGAATTTTATTTCAATCTTGCTTCTTCAATCTGGGTGCTAAATTTATAAAAGCTTAGTTGACTCTCAGTATTAATACTGCGGTTTTGCAGACATCGTATATACTTCTGATCATAAGTTATAACTTAGGTTTCCCAAAAGCCATGTGCAAATCAACCAATATTGTCTACATCACAATGGCTCATTAGTCAGGAATGTGCTTAAGCTACCCCAAATATTACTAAACCTGTCTCGGATCATGTAAGGGTGAGCATACAGATGTCGATATACACTACACAGCGCGCATTGCACTGTGCTAGTACTCAGTAAAATTCGAGCATCGCAAGAGATCATCAGTCATCATGCAAACGGTTACATTCTTGACGGGTAGCATGTTTGCAAAAAGTGATTTGCTAGGTAGGAGGAGTTAATGCCAATGATGTAGGTCAGACTTAAGGGCCCATTAGCCTTGATTGTGAAACCTCAAGAATATATCCCCTGTCTTATCTAAGCATTGGTCTTTCCAGTCACATCTATCTTGTGCCTCGCACTTAATGATTATTTTTGTTGAAACAGTATTCAGCTGAAGTAGCGTCAATCATCCATATGTCTAGTCTCAGTCTAAAAGAAGGCCATACAAAACAAAGATAATGTTCAACAAGCAGCACTAATGCAAACTTTAATTTAAAAAAAAGCTTTGCTTCTTTTAAATGACAAAAATTTGACCTGTAATACTACCAAATACACAGATTTAAAACAAAAGGAAAAGGTTAAAATACAGTTATTTCTAAACAAGAGAAGTGGAGAGATTCTTCTACACTATAAAGCCAAGAATAGGGGGGGAACGTGAAGTTACTGGTGATTCCAAATAATCTGAAACAACAACAACAACAAAAAAAAAAAAGGAACAAAATTCAAACATTTATATCATCTCGGATTGGTAGCAGATATTGTATTATGAAGTGATTTAACTGGCAATACTTGATGCTCATTCAGAGCTAGATTGTCTTAGGTCATTTCTACTGTCCAATACAGGTGGGTCACTCTTGCTGATGAGTGACAATAAAGTAAAGCGTGTTCTGAAGGGAAGTAACGCCATGACTTTTTCTCTTAATATTCTGAATTCATCCTTTAAACTTGATTGCAATAATAAATAAGAGAAAGCTGATTAAACAACTTTCATATATTGTGATCCTTTTACCTAATCATTGACTGAGTGAAATTATATAGTATTAAATTCTTAAAGTGAAATGAAAAATTGGTTACTTCTTGTTGAAGCAGATAATATCTGTATGAATAAGGTTGAGCAGTCTAGATGTGGTAGCCCAGGAACATTTTATTCTTTTATCTTTTTTGGCTAATGAGAAATGCACACAGAAAGTTCAACTAATTGCTAATATGTGCTTCACAAAAATGTTCACAGCCCTTGAATAATTAAAAAAAAACGCATCAAAATTTACTATCAAGGAATGCCTATTAATTGACACTCTGCAGCCTAGAGTAAAGAAAGCTTTTGGAGTTATCACATATGTCTTCACATGAGGCAGTTGGGGTTATCAAGTATAAACTGGAGAATTTTTTGAATTTCCAGGACCTTTAAAGAAGAATATACTACTTTTGAGCACAGTTAAAATTCTATGTTTGATACAGGTATTTGAAAAAAATTGTAACAAAAACATTTAAAAAAAATGTGAGCAGCAAGCAGTCAAGTTATAGCCTTAATCATCCTACTTGCTTCGTATTAAATAACTCTTTACTACCGTAATTAAATAAGGCCTCTTAATAAGAATTTTTGTATTCTTAAGACTATATATATATATATATATGTGTGTGTGTGTGTGTGTGTTTGTTTTTAACTCACTTTTATGTGAGTTGAAATGTGATAGAATTATCCTTAAGGTTCATTCACAGTCATAATACATTATTAACATATTTCGATTGAGGAGCAATATCACTGTGAAGATAAAACCCTAAGTTCCAAGGGTTTAAGATTTTAGTTATATTTGTTCAAGCTTATAGTTACATTTCTCTAACCAGAGCTTGGTCTGGGGGAAAGAATAGCTGATGGTGTTAGCTTTGTTTTATCTATGCTCGAATATTATTATTAAGTAAAAATTTTCCATACAATGTTTTTTTCCAACTGCCTAGAATTTTGATTAAATGTTATTGAACTGTGGTAAACTGATTGGACTAAAGAGTAATAGCTTACCTTTTCCTTTCATCCCTCTTTCTGCGCGCTAAACCTGCCAGACTGCAGGATTACCAGACCATGAGGTCGATGCTCAAGGCAGCTATTCTCCGTCACCCTCTCGTACAGGACAGCGTCAGTAAGTCAACCTCTTTTGTTTAAAATAAAAGATAAAAAGGGGGGTCCTTCGCAATTTCGTTGTTGCTATAAATAAATGTGTAGCGAGGCCACAAAAATGAGACGTTTTGCAGCAGAGAAAATTTTAGATTAATGCAATTTTCTTTAAGAAAGCTTGCAATTTCTGCTTTTTATACTGCTCTAATTACAAACTTTCATATTGTTTCAGAAGTAAAAACACTGAAAATGGGGAATATTTCAAGCTTTCTTGAAGAAATTGGCATTTTCCCAAATAGTTGTCCGCTGCAAAAAGTCTCATTTTGTATATTCTCTATATAAATGTGTTTTGGTCAGTGGAGCTCGTGTGAAAACCTGTTCCATTTGGAAGGGCACTTCAGTCTACAGCTTCAGTGAAAGACATTGCTCTTATAGAGTGCTGCAAACAGTGAATACAGTTTGTATTCCTAGTTGAAGCCTATGCTCTATCTGGAATCAGAAAAAATTCAGTCTGGCAAAGCAGGCAATTGTTGTGCATTCTTCCTTTTTCATCACAAAGTTTTAGATAAGTAATAAATCTTACATATTTTCATATGACAAAAATTTATGTTTGTAAAGTTGATGTGATCTTCATTGGAAATGTAAATTCAAATTTCACATGAAGGAGTCATAAATGTGAATGAAAGGATTGGAATCACTCTTTATATAACGGGATTGAGAAGATTTTACTGCCTACCCTCTCTTGCTCTTTAAAGATAAAATTACCTATAACACCATTTATCCATATCTCCCCGTGCTCTATCAGATAAAAATTACCTATAACACCATTGGTTCATTTCTCTCCCTGCTCTATCAGATAAAAATTACCTATAAAACCATTTATTCATTTCTCTCCCCGCTCTATCAGATAAAAATTACCCATAACACCATTTATTCATTTCTCTCCCTGCTCTATCATATAAAAATTACCCATAACACCATTTATTCATTTCTCCCCCTGCTCTATCAGATAAAAATTACCCATAACACCTTTTATTCATTTCTCCCCCTGCTCTATCAGATAAAAATTACCCATAACACCATTTATTCATTTCTCCCCCTGCTCTATCAGATAAAAATTACCCATAACACCATTTATTCATTTCTCCCCCTGCTTTATCAGATAAAAATTACCCATAACACCATTTATTCATTTCTCCCCCTGCTCTATCGGATAAGAATTACCCATAACACCATTTATTCATTTTTCTCCCTGCTCTATCAGATAAAAATTACCTATAACACCATTTATTCATTTCTCTCCCTGCTCTATCAGATAAAATTACGCACCCATACTGTGCCAGGTCTCTTGAGGAATGGCATTCGTGGCCAATAGGGAAGCAAAGAGCTGCTGAGGTAAAGCCTCTTTATGTCGTTTGTCTTTCTACTTTGACTCTATTTATTAATTTATTTAAACTTTATAATGCTATAAAGCAGTGTAGTAATTTTGCTCTGAAACGGGAAAACCATGAACATGGAAAATAATACGCTGAACATTATCCTGCTTGTATTTAAGATTTACATGTAATATTTAGTTCAATGAAATGTAATTAAGATTTACAAATAATATTCAGTCCAATGAAATTTGAACATTCGCTGGGATTCAAAACTCTTTAGACAAGGGAGTGAATTCATGGACTGTCTGAGACTCAATCTTTGTCAGTTTATAACAGGACAATAGCGATTGTATTTATTTAAAACCACACTTGTTTTATAAAGTGTCCTAATGTTGATTTAGATATAATGTTTGTATAATTATTTTTATTTGTTGTTTTCCGAAATAATTATGCTTCATCCTTTTTTTTTTGCTTTCTCAAGTCCACTTTATTTTTGGTCATGCAAACGCCCAATCTATTGAATAGCTATCCTCAACACCATTGATAGATTGACATACATTATTTTTTGTTCCCTTGCAATTTTTCCCATGCGTCATCTGCTGAGTCACATATATGACTCTAAGAACATAAAGGCACCAAGAAAATGTTAAACAAATCTGAAATATATCAATGTACAGTTCATGCCTGATTGTTAAATTTGCTGTAAGAGATTCTTAGAAAAAGTTGATTCTAATATCTATGACTATTCTCTGACAAGTTAAATCACTGCAACAGCCTCATGTACCAAACTTAATCAGGATGTAAACCATATGAGAATTACTTTTAATGGATACACTTTATCCACAGAAAAAAATGCAGTGTTTAGTCACTATTCCCTTATTTTTCTCTCTCTGTAGTGGCACAGAGCATGCTTTACCCTTAGATACTTGAAGTTGTGCCTAGCTGGTCAAGCTCACCTCGGGGGAGAAAAACTCATGTCTCCGCGGCAATTGGTGGACTGGTGCCGACTTCGAGCCTTCAGCCCAGCTCTGCCTGGTTAGTTTAGCATGTTTTATCTGCTTTGTGTAACTCTGCTGCAACCTGCCTAATGTCATGATGTTGAACTGACTGACATAACTGTCTCTAACAAAAAACTTGCTACCTTTAAATCTATTAGGACCTCTATGCAGGCTTCCCTCCATCAGGATAAATAATTATGCCTCCAGTGATTTTCAGGAGAATTTTATAATTTTGTTAGGATCATGCACCAGAAAAAATTATTGTGGACATACTCGATTTTATTCTAGAATCCAGATAATCATCAAACCTGCTATGTGTGACTTGAAAAAAATATTTTATTCATTGCTATATGAATTCATCAGGCCAACTAAAGAAATTACATTGGTTATTGGTTTCATGAAGAAGAGTGCAGTTTTGCATATTCTTCTTTTATTATTTAACCAGTAAGTTAAAAAATTTTTAGCCTTTTCAAAAAAGTAAAAAAAACAAACTTTTTCTGCTTAAAATTTTATTGAAGCCTCTGTATAAGTCATTCTTGGATCCTCTTCCCCAGTTAAACCAACAAGATTGAAATGTCCAGATACATGCAACGGGGAGCCAAGCTGTGTGAATGCTTCAGCTGTTAAGTCAGAATCTTTCTACCACTCTTTGCTGAGACATCAACTTCAGTCATTTACACTGTTGGATGGACTCCACCCGCTGCTGTCTGTGGCTCAAGCTGAATTGTTAAAAAGGAAGGATCGCCATGACGGTGATGAAGAAGTGAATGTTATCGGCGAAGGTAGGACTCATTGCAACAAGACTGAAAACCCTGCACAATGTATGGGACTATTTCACAGCTTTTTTTCCTGGTAAAAATTGTCATATAGAATCAGAGAGTGCCTATTATCCTGCACAATGTATGGGACTATTTCACAGCTTTTTTTCCTGGTAAAAATTGTCATATAGAATCAGAGAGTGCCTATTATCCTGCACAATGTATGGGACTATTTCACAGCTTTTTTTCCTGGTAAAAATTGTCATATAGAATCAGAGAGTGCCTATTATCCTGCACAATGTATGGGACTATTTCACAGCTTTTTTTCCTGGTAAAAATTGTTAGATAGAATCAGAGAGTGCCTTTTTTGCTTAGTTGTTGCCATTTTATTGTTATAGCTTTCATGGTGCCTCCACACTTTCATTAACTACTGTCATGATGGTAGTTTAATAAACTTATAGCTCTGTAGATAAAAAAAAAATTGCAATATTTGCAGGTTGGAATATTTCACTTACAAGCAGTGTAATCCTTTTTTCTTTGTACAAAAATTATTTGGGTTGTAATTTAGATTGCAACATATTTATAACTTTGAATGAATCATTTCTAAGGAAAACCCCTATTTATTTGAACTTTATGAAAAAAAATTGCAATTATCTTTTCTTTATTTCGAATTCTTCTGACCCAATTTGGCATGATTTTATTTCTCTCTTTCAAACAATCCTTCACCCTTTGTGATATTGAACCAAAACTGTTCTTTTGAAAAAACAAAATTCTGAAGTCTGCTACCTCTCACAGAATATGCCCAACCCAATCAAAATCTTGAGCAAAGACCTGTGCATCTCAATTATTGTAAGTTTAGCTCTATGCATGTAAATAATCCGAGCATATTTCACTTTCTCCTCAGATACTTTGCTAACTCCCACCAAGAAAGAAAGCCTTGATGATGACAGAATGGAAACTCAGGACCCGGATGAGTGGATTTCACCCTCTGAAGGAGCAATATTCGTGCAAGATGAGCTTAGAAAGGTAAGTCAAGAGATGGCAAGAGCCGAGTGCAAGAGCTTTATTTCTCTATTCCTGTTCAAATGAGGCAATTAGATATATACACAACAGTAAGTTCCTTGGTGCATCTCATGGTTTTCAGTTATTGTTAGCTAAGTGATTTTTTAGCTTGTCTGTTTTCCACTCAAAGAGAATAATTGTGATAGAGAGCTTAATCATGTTGAATAACAACTCGTCGTGGCAATCATTTTCAACATCAACACAAATTCCTACTCTACTCTCTATGTGAAGTTAAAAATGCTGTGACTGGCGGTACCTAACGAGTCTCCTATTTTTTCTCTCACTTTAAAAATCATTGCTAATGTTCTTTGAGATTTAACCTGGCCACAAACAAAAGATATAAAACACTGTCTAGATTTATAAATAAATTAAAAAAAAAAGTCTGAAATCAATCATTTGATTAAATATAGTCGCCTTATTCATTTAAACTCATTTTGATGTTGAATTGTTTCGTGCTTTTACCAATACTAAGTTATTCAACTAATTTCATATACTGAACCCATCTCATTTCATCTGACTTATATAGAGAGGCGTTCGCCTTCAGCCCCAGAGATTGGACACTGGAATCATGGCTTGCTTACCGGCAGAGATGATCTACACAGTAAGTAGAAGATCACCACATCTCTAGAGTACCAATATATAATATCTGGGTTTTTTTTTTCCTGATTTTTAATGTCCAAGAGATATAAAAGGGGCAACAAAACTGAAGGAATGAAAATTTACTTTTGTATCAAAGCATTTATGAAAATTCACGCAGATTGTATATAGAAACTGATAATGTGCTAGTACTAGTGTTCACATTTGAGGAGGCTGTGGTAAACTTTGAATTATGAATAAAATTATAAGTTTTGCTTCTAGGTGCAAACATTGCATATTCCCATGATCTGACACCTGCATCAATATACATGTATCCTCTTTGCTGTGAAAAATGGAAAATTGATTCCAAATCTTAGATTCCAAAGATTCTGACACTTGAAATTGATGAGAGAGTTCTTGTTAGGTCTGAGTAGAAAAATAATGCACAATGTCTAAGCACTGCACTATGAAATATGGTGTGAATTGTTTGAGCCATGTCTTTCCTTGGCTTGTTGAAAATTGATTATCAATGAATATAAAGATGTTTTTAGTGCAGCCAAAGATCAATAACCTAATTAAGAACATTAGGAACACAATGTGCCAAAGCTTGTATCAAGGCAGAGAGAGATGTCAGGCTGTAAGGAAAGACCAGCTATTTGGATGGTTTGTAAAATGATTAGAAGTGCTGTTTCATATTTTCATCACTAGTAACTTTGTTCTGTTATTGTTTCTTTAATTTTTTATTTGTATTTAATGTTAACCAAGAAAGCGAGTTTTCTGAAGTCATGTTGTCACTCTGTCCAGGTTATGATGGAGTTTTGCTCTGATGTGTTGCGGGAAACACTTGCCGTGTGTGAAGACCCTTCAAGGTTGGTGGGAAATAATGCAGTACATCCTAAAAGAGGCTCATGTATAAAAATGTTCTCATTGGCCTTATAGCTGGCCAAAGCAACCAGCAAAATACCGAGGGAAAACTATTTCATTCATGTCAGTACGAAAATATTTCATTAAGCTTCTAGGTTTTTGTTCTCTTTGGGATATTTCTTCCTTTATCGAAATTCAGTAAAAACAAAATCTCTTTTCAAAATGGTTTGCTTCATTTTGATGTTTTTCCCCTCCTTTTTATGAATTAGCGAAAGTATAAATTACATAATATGTTTTTTTTTTTTATCTCTCAAAAATATGCGGAACAGTGAGTTGACCGGACGAGACGTCCATCACGGACTGACCAGCCTACCAGAAGCCAGTTTCTGCTGTAATAAGTTTCTTGGGAAGCAGGAGGAACAAGAAATGGAAGTTGCTGTGTCCAGATGATAAAACTTTCAATCAGTGTAGTTTTTATGATCTCTCTTGGAACCTGTAATTCTTGCAACAAAATAAACCGAATGTTTTATACTGTATAGAAATGTTTTGAGTGTCTCAATTCATGAGTGATGAAATTCTTACTCTTCTTCATGGTTGATAGGAATCAATTTTTGTGCAGAATAAATATTTGTGAATTAGGAGTCTGGTGTATATGTTGAGAGCAAAAGCAGTGATAAAGGATAAAAATTTAGTAGTATAGAAGAACACGATCAGGTCAAGCACAGCTCCTTTGAAATCATGAATCACTTAAACTCATCCATTTTCCCTTGCTGATTCTCTCTTTATTTCCTTTTCATTGAACTATTTTGAAATTAAAACACATAATCATCAAACAATTAGTCCTCGGCTATACAGAGAAAATATTAGCCTCTTAAGAAATTGGATAGACCATGACTTAAAATTATTTCTTTCTTCACGTTTGCAGATTTTCAATTTCAATCAAGTGTGTAACACAGTTGTTGTTATTCTTTTAAAAAAACAGGCTGTGCCTCACTTTCTCACCGAATAGACACATTTATGTGCAAGTGCTTTAGCTTTTGCTCCATGGTCGCCAGCGAGAGACACCCCTCTTTCCTCCCACCCTACTGTCGCTTAGTTCAATGCACCCAGCGTCAGTTGTCTGTCAGTGCCCGCTAGGTCTTCATGTATCTAAGACTTCAAAGGGGCCTGTCTCATCTGTACAAGACATAGATACTAATGACAGGTTTTTTTTTTTACAGCTTTCTGCATGTCCTTATGAATCTGATTTTCACAAAGACAAGAAACATGGGAAGTAAATTGACTATTTATTCATTAAATCTAGTTACTGCCCTAGAATGTTCAAATATGACTCTCTTGAACATATCAAAACTCCCCAATGATGAATTTGAGGAATCCATGCTCGACTGTATTGTAAAGTGAAATCAATGTCCTGATTTTGAAGTGTAGTTTTTTGTTATTTGATTTAGACTGCTAAACGACTGGTATTCTTTACTAAAACCCAAAGGGTTGAAGACTTGATGATCATTTAAAACAAATTATAACTGATTGGTTTTTCGCTCTTATTTATCTCTTATTTATTCTCCTCTTTTTTCAAAGAGTATTTGACGAAACTTTGAGAGAAATTGTGTTTGAAAAAACTTATGCTGAAACTTTTAATATGGCAAAATGAAAAAAAATGTATCAAAAAAGTTTTGATGCAGTCTTAATTCTGTAAACTATGATTAATGAGCAATCTTGAACCTGTAAGTGTAACTTTTTTTTTCTTTTCTTAAGTAGTCTACAAAGAGTTCACAAAATATTAAATTCTGTACAAGCAATGAATTACAAATAGACGAAGACATAAGTCAAAAGTCATGTCTGTTTATCTTGAACTTTATTCACATACTTTCTTGTAACATCAGGCTTAAAAGTGTAGAAAAGTTACAGTGGAAATTGTAGGGCTGAAGTAAGCACTAGCAATGTAAATTATGTATAAATGACATTTAGAAGTAAAATGAACAAAAACCCGAACCAACATTGCGGTAATTACAATCTGACCCAAGATCAGTGTCAGCAGCAGGAACAGAAATACAGAGATTAAATTGTTGTCTGTTTGAGACAAATATTGTTACATGTACAAAATATGGAAATATACAGCTGCTTATATTTTCTTGCAAGCAGTCTGACTAATATAAAGTCTGAAATAGCAAGACAAATTCAATTTGTGTTATTTTCAATTGCTTCATATTAATTAGTGTCTCTCTCTCTGAAATATACAAAATATTTTAAATTGCAAAAATAATACACATGTAATGAAGTAGAGCAATTTAAGCAATTTGAATTTTATGTTCCATCTGGAACTTGCATTGCAGTCATGTCTCAATGAGACCATGTTTTACTTTTATATTTTGTATGCAAATCTGAAAACGGTTTCTGGCTATTAATCTGCCTATCCAATTTCTCATTACATCAACTTGAGTGTGTTATAGTATATATTAAAATAACATCATAAAGCAAGTAAAATAATTTGACTCAAACTGTCAAGCTAATTTTTAAAGAAATATATTGCAAGCTTTGGAAAAGTAGTAGGCATAAAAATCTATATGTCTAATAGATGTGTGTTTCTCAGAAATTACTTAAGGCCTCTTAATATTACATGTATGTAAGGAAGAAGATAATTTAGGTGTACAAAAATCATACATTTCAGTACTTTGTCATATTTTCAGTGATAAAATGCCGAATAAAGAAAACAATAAAAATTTCGAATGGAAAACAGGGAATGTCATTGTGGTGTGAGGTTTGTAACCAACAATTATTTGGTATAGATTAAATACAACGTTACAAAATTTCTTTTTCTTTTGTTTTGAAACAAAATTGATCTGAGAAGACAGAAATCAATTAAAGAGCAAAGTTGTCACTGGGGTCAAAAGAATTGCTTTTCAGTTATAAGTGTTGAAGTTTTTTAACTACAATTTTACAGTATGCATTTCATGAAACATTGAAAGAAATGTAAAGGCCCAAAGATAAAGGTCTTGGGAAAACATGTCAACATTAACTACAAAAACAAAAGCTTAGCTTTTAACATTTCTAGTCTTGCAGAAAGTTTCCAAAACTCACATTTCTCATATATGAAAAATGAAGGCTTCTCTGGCAGCATATTTCAGATAGGTTTGAAACAATCTCGCATTGAGGGAATAAATGGTTTGAGATTTTCACTGTATTCTAAGATAATATAAAACATAATATGCTTCTAACCAATCTTTATGTCTTTTTACTTTATAATAGACAAGAGGGATAATTACAATCTCAAAACCGTAATTTATAAACTAAAATTATAAGACTCTACAGATACAGGTCAACAGCGGATAAGGTTATTATTTTCTAATTTAACAAGGACATGTAAGCGCACCTTTTTTTTCTATTGTTTTTTTTTCAGATAACTTCAACAAGTAAATACTAGTATATTTCCAAGGCCTATAAGCCAGTCATTTAGACCTATCTACTATAATCCATGTCAAACACTTGATAATATAACAGTGTCAGATTTAAAGCAAATCCACTTTAAGAAAACAATGATAAAGCTAAACCTGTTTCGAATGCTCAAGGCACTTCACACAGATGTGCTTCAGGCTTTCATGTCACAAATGAGTCTGACACTTGACAGGAGAACTACTGACTACTGGGTTGGTCGAACTCACTAATAAAATCAACTATAGCCACAAATCTTCCACACATTTTTACATCTAAGTAGGGTTAGGAAATGTGTGTGCTGAGTCTTCTCCTAGTCTAGCTAGATTTGAACCCAAACCATCTGTTTTGGAGTAACGTTTGTTTCACATGTTGACCACACTACAATGTTTGTTGACTTCAAGAAAAATGTCATGGCAATATAAAAAATATAAGTTTGTAGGTTTTTGCATAATAGATGTTATACAACCTTAGAAGTCTCAGAGTCCTGTATTAACAGGCAAAAACAAATACAATTCCTGTGATAAGAACAGAAGCAGCCACGTCCTGTATTTTTAAAAACTTCATATTGCTCAGCTTCCGATATAAAGTATATGTATAGCTAGATTGCATTACCCTCCACCAATATCATCACTCTTGGCGGAAATCTCTGGGGATTCCTGAACTCTTTGGTAACTACAAACACTTCTTTCTGATTGAAAGCATACATCATGTATTCATATTAAAACTATAGTCAATTCTACAGTCATATAAAATGATAAGGGCAGTTTTATGTAATGAAATGATAACAACTAATAAAAGTAATTATTTCCCAGTCCAGCTGATACATGTATATAAAAGTAGATTAAATTCCTCTTTGATGTATATGATATGAGAAAAGGGAACGCCTGAAAAGTGAAATGTTATGTACAGCCACAGTCGTAAAAATACAATTAATTCATACAAATCAATGGTCTCTCTCTCTCTCTCTCTCTCTCTCTCTCTCTCTCTCTCTCTCTCTCTCTCTCTCTCTCATCTCATCTCATCTCAGGTCCTATTTAATATTACTTACCAGCAATTTACCACTTCCACTGAGAGACCGTAATTCCCCATCCTCTCTCCCTCGCCTCTTAAACTTAAATAGCATTAATGTACAATTTTACAAATATCAGCACCATTAACTCTGTGTGCAGTTTAGCTTGCACTATATCTATAAATCTACACAATAAAATAACAACAAATAAGCATGTCTTGCTAGAATCTTTTACCTAAATAATTTCCATTCAGCTACAATAATTAAGATTTACTACGCACCGTCTAACCCTTGTAGACCTTGAGACGACACATGAGATTCAGGAACTTGTGTAGGTCTATCGTCTTGGATTCTCCAGCCGTGGTCTTGAGAAACATCTCGATCTCCTCCTCTGTGAGCGGTCCCTTGGCGGATTCGACCGTCTTGAGAGCGTCAAACGTTTTCTCCATGTCGACATTTCCGGTGTCGCCATCTTCTATGCTTCTGAACAGCTCGATCATGTCGTGAGCGCTGCAGAGATTGAGAAATATCTCAATAATATTGTATCACTTTAAAGAGAAGAAGCTTTTAGTTCTTACAACTCCCTCCTGACGGAACTACCACTGAGTGGTCCTAAACTTATGACCAAGACTGAGTCCCCTTACCTCGTTAATGATTACAAAATGTTCATTTAAGAAGTAAACAAAAGCAATTGCAAAGTGTTGGTTCCCAAAGACAACGATTTTGAGCTTCCTTCTGGAAAGCAGAGTCGAGCTTAACAAGTGAGATCCCAATATCATCCACGAATATGGCGTAGATGATCGACGCAGCGCTGAGTTATCCTCCTTCTTTTTTCCCTTCCCACCCTCTCCTCTCCCCTCCCGCTCGCACTATTTCAATTTTTATATTCTTACTAACCATATAGAGGATGCACCAGTTATATGCCCATTTATGATTTATGAAAAGACAAAAGTTAAGATGTTCACTTTAACAATATTCTCAAACGTGGTTAGACGTGAATGTCTTACTTGGCGCCGATCGTCTGGTAGAACTGCCGGAACTCCCAGAGGCTGAGAACCTCGTTGTGGTCCTTGTCGAACGCCTGGAACATAATCTCCGCCTCATCCTCAGACAGACCAAACTCTGTCTTCAGCAAGGTCAAGGCCTCTGGCTTCTTGAGGCGTCTGGCGAAGCTGGACTGGTACTTGCTGAAAATGGCTAAAGCCTCGTCTCTGTAGAACAAAAGATATGAAAATGCATAATGATGAGACAGTATAGAGCTGGTTTGGATGTGGTTGCTCTAGTGATATTATGATAAATGATAATTATTGTTGATGTAAGTGGTGATGACGATAATGATGATGATGGGGAGGAGGAGGATGTTGAGGGTGAAAATGAAGACAGTGGTGATGATGACGATGATGATGACGATGATGAAGATGATGATGGTGATGATGATAATGATGATGATGATGATAAAGACGATGATGGTGATGATGATAATAATAAATAAAATGATCATAATTAATGAAACAGGAACGGATAAAGCGATTTAATATGAAATTCGAGGCAATCAGTCAGGACAAGGGAAAAAAAAAAGAAAATGTGAAATAAAAAAGTGCATAAAAAGAATTCTACCCTTGAATATTCATAAATACTGTGCCCGTTTAGTGTTCTGGCTAGAGGGTTATTTATTTACGACCATGTCGATGGTAATAATTAGGTCTGGTCCGTAAGCGCATACAGTGTTGGATAAAGAAAGTCTTTGAACACTTGGGTCTCGGTCACCATCAATGATGTACAGGTTTGTTTGTTTTTTGTTTTGTGCTTTTGGTTTTTGTGTGTGTGTGTGTGTTTTTTTTTTTTTTTTTTTACATGCTGTGTCTTTTTAATAAAGTTGTGCTAAAACTCTTTCCGCAAGAGAGTACAATTTACTGGCCATGGCATGACATGTTAGTTTAGCACATGACATTTCTCTAATCTTTCTGTTTTTCTATCTCCATCACGTGAGAGCTTCAGCATTTCAGGAATTTTAATCATAACCTTGAAATGCCACAGCGCAGCGTTTCAAATCTCAGCTAAGTCTAGAAAGGTCTCGTGAGGGAGACATGAAGTGAGCTAATGGAGAAGATGATCGGGTTTAGTGTCTGCAGTGAGGATGCTCTGTGGGACATACGCTCTCTGGTGTCAGGTAGTATGGCAACGTGGTTAGTAGATCAGATTTAGGATTCAGAGGTTGAGGGTTCGATTCCCCAAAAAAAGACAATGTTAATATTTTGCTTTGGAAAAGCAAAAAAATATTCTAACTCACTCTATACATCCATCGGAAAGAAATTGGACCTATTATAAGCTGCTTGATCTATCTTCTACAGGCTCATGTTCTACCGGCATTGCCATCTATAGAAAGTGCTAGTAACAAACGAACGATGGAATTCCAGTTATTGGCAGCTGTGCAGTAACAATCTAAAATAGTTAGATTTTCACGTATGGGTTGAATTCGCTTTGCCTCGTCGGTGGAAATAATACTATTGAGTCTCCGGTGTACGTGCTGAAGTTCGTCAGTAAAATCATCGTTGTAAACACCCTGTGTGCTCGCCGCCCTGATGTTAGCAGTATGTCACCAACTGCCTGCAAACTTCAGCACACATACACACACACACTCGATGTGACGCAGTGCTTACTTTTTGTCTAATTGATGGCCCGTCTCTTGTTTTTCTTTTTTAATCACGAAGACATGGACATTTTCTAAGTAATTTTTATTTAATGGACATAAGCATAACACCACCTAAGCCGATATCAAAAAATAGAACTGTTGTTTTATTATAATATACCGAGCTTTATGTTGGCGAGAAAAATAAAAGAAGGGCGAAGCACATAAATTGTAAACGGAGCTTGCATTACACAAAACCTCTGATTCCTTAGAAGTTTGTCTTCTGTCGTACACAGAAAGTCAAGACCAGTGTGATGTCTGCAAAGGGAAGAGGACATGGCGTAAGGAAGATATTGAGTGAGATATAACCGAGCAGAATATGAACAGAATTTATGGTTTGTTCTGAATGATTAATCGCCTTTGTTAGTATCTCTCTCTCTCTCTCTCTCTCTCTCTCTCTCTCTCTCTCTCTCTCTCTCTCTCTCTCTCTCTCTCTCTCTCTCTCTCTCTCTCTCTCTCGCCCCCCCCCCCCCCTCTACCTGTTTGTCACTACTTCTGTTTGTCGCTCTGTACGTTACAATGTCAGTCTGAACATTGATCGGCGTAACTTCCTACATGTCATTCTTTCTGTCTATCTGTCCCCCAAAACATGATGCCCTATTCTGTTTGTTCGCTGCTTGACTGGTAAGGTTGCCGAAGTGCCTGCCTGTTTCTATATCTGTACACCCATCTCAGTGGTTACAGCAGGTATGGTCCTTCACTGATGTCTTTAGGGAAGAAGAAAGAAAGAGAGAAATAGAGAGAAAGAGGGAGAGAGAGAAAGAGAGAGGGAGAGAGAGAAAGAAAGAAAGAGAGCAGGGAAAGGGGGGGGGGGGGGAAATGCTGACATGACATATTTAGGTAAGTGATCCAAATTTAATTCTTAATTAGTTTTTTTTTGGGCTCAGGGCCGGGTTGAGATGTGCAACTAATTCAGTCCGTCACGTAGTTCAAAGTTCAAACCTAGCGATGTAATACCGTGATGGAGTCAAGAATCTCTGTAGGTTTAGTAAAACCAAGACTAGGAGAAGGAGAGAGAGAGAGAGAGAGAGAGAGAGAGAGAGAGAGAGAGAGAGAGAGAGAGAGAGAGAGAGAGAGAGAGAGAGCAAAGCATGGATACTCAGCTCGTCACTTACAAAGCACTTTCCAGATTACCAGATCATGGATGTATAAAGCAACTTAATCAACCTAGAGTGATTTTTCAAGCCTGAAGTTTTTAAAGCTGCAGCCTCTACATTCCATGATCTGCAATTTTTCTATCTATCTGTCTATTCCCTTCATTCCCCTTTCTCGCTTTCCTCTCTGCCTCTCTGTCTGTCTCTGTCTCTGTCTGTCTGTCTGTCTGTCTGTCTGTCTGTCTCTGTCTGTCTGTCTGCCTCTCTCAACCTCTTCTTTTTTTTTAAACAGAATGATAATAATATATAAATCTTTGCATACTTACTTAAAAATCATAAAGCTTTAAGAAATTTTTCAGACATGAAAATGTACAAAAATCCCTGTAAAACAAGCTATCGTACTTTCTGATGCAGACCCGATTGAAAAAAAAAAGTGTGACATTACCGCTCTAAAGATTTTAAGTCTTGGTAATTATAGCGATGCCCAGTCCACAACAAAAACTGATCTCTGTAATGCTGAGAAACTGAGGTATGTACTGCTCAAACACGCGAGTTTGTGTAATCAGAGACACATTCTACAATTTCCACGCAGTGAAAGTTTCCTAAAGAGTCGACATTTTTGAAATAGCATGGACAAGAGAAGTGGTGGGAAATTCTGTCAGAGAAGCCCCCCAGGAGAGAGTGAGAGCGAGAAAGAGAGAGAGAGAGAGAGAGAGAGAGAGAGAGAGAGAGAGAGAGAGAGAGAGAGAGAGAGAGAGAGAGAGAGAGAGAGAGAGAGAGAGACACACACACACACAGAGAGAGAGAGAGAGAGAGAGAGAGAGAGAGAGAGAGAGAGAGAGAGAGAGAGAGAGAGAGAGAGAGAAGGAGGAGGAAAAGAGTCACAAGAGAAAAGTAAAGATTAAAGAAATTGGTTCGATACACAAGATGAACGAAGCACTGAGTAAAGTCTATCAAATTCCATTAAAAAAAAAAAGAAAAAAAAAGAAACCACCACACACGTTGAAAGTCAATGAGAGCTAAGTGTGAAAATAATGTGAAAGTATGAATTAACACATTCCTTTGAAGCAGCCCGGTTTTTTAAGTTACAGACATACTCTAAAGTGTGATCAATAAAAAAGAGAGGCAGAAAATTAACTAGACCTATAGTTATTGACACAGAAAATGTAGGGAAAATAATGAGAGAAAAAAATATGAAACTAATTTAAATAATACATTTTTAAAAAATCTTCTAGGAAAAGTGAGTAATATGACAGGTGCGAAAGAAGCAGGGAAGGGAAGGGAAGAGTTAGAGAGAGAGAGAGAGAGAGAGAGATAGAGAAATAAGATTTCAAAGAGGGAGGCAAAAAACTTTGCAGTCGACGGAAAGAGGAAAAAAAAGGAGTTTGCAAACATTCAAGACAAAAAAAAAAAGTTAAATAAATTAGGTTTTCTTGTGGAATCTTTCGATATATACTCACTCATAATCAGGATCTATGACGATTCTTCCAAAAGAAGGGGTGGACGGTCTACGAGAAAGGTCGTAACAAGACTGAGTCGGCATTATCAAATGTTATGGCTAGATCTATAGATATTACAAGCTACAAAGATCGATTTAACTATGTGACAAATAGCTTTCAAGGTTCTGTAAGTAGCCTATAACGTTTCCCGCAATGAGATGATAAATTAATCAAAATATTTTATACTAGACTTTAATGGATCTAACTGTGACTTGCTGGTCAGGAGATTGAACAAAGCAATAATGCTATGAAGAAACTCACCACTTATATACAAGATCCAGAATCGACGAAGAATCAGCTTCAAGAATAAAAAAAAACAAAAAACGCCACATATCTGGAGGCGTAGGCGGGTGATGAATAATCCTAGTTATCGGGAACTTTTTTGTATGTTTTCATGGTCTGGCATAATGAGAGAGTGGGCCGAGCCCCCTCGGAGAAGGTGAGTCACATTCTATTCCTAAGA